>JAKUCV010004071.1:71373-93216 GCA_028386065.3 Turnera subulata | reverse complement strand
GGTATGGCTGCAACGTGGGGAATGTTGAGGTTGTTGGGAATTGTCTTCATCACATACCACCTGTTTCCCATCGCGTTTGTAAGACGCGCCGATCCCCCTGGCCGATTCCACAGTGGACGAGAGACTATTGTTCCAATCCATGGGATCGAATTGTGATTCTGCTATACCAATATCAGAGATCACGCCACCAGCGTTAATGGATATCTTAGAGCATATAAAATCCATGGACTTTGTTAACATAAGAATTTCTGCAACATCAAGTCTTTCCTTGCTACTTGTATCTAGGCTCCAATCCACAAACACCCCAACCTTGGACACCACAAACTTGAAGAATTCGATTGTCCACACATGAGGAGGAACACCTTTGATGAGCAGCCAGCAAAGACGGTTATTAGCCGCATCGCCCTCCTTCCATGGTCTGAAAGTACTGAACACCTCATCGATAAATTAGGGCTTGCAATGTAAAAATTCGTCCCTATATTCTGAGGAGTGGAACTTTAAAAGGAACGAGTCCCCTCCCAAAGGAATGAGTTTAAAACACTTAGACTCCTTATTCGAAAATCTACTCATTATCTCTCTGAGAGGTATGGGAGTTTTGAGAGTGGAAAAAATGCAGTAGTGTAACCACGACAAAGACTTGTCCTTAGGAATGTATGAGTGCTGCCTAGACCAATGGGAACTATTCTCCGAGGGAGCTTGTTGAGGGGCCCTAACCACATCAGCAAATGATCTATCTTGCGATACCGGATTAGGATTCGACTGTGAACTGTGACCAGCCCTTTTCGCAATAGGCGTACGTTCAGCCCTCCTTCCTCTCGCAATGTTTGCTATTATGCGAGACCCATCCACCTTCAATGAGTTAATACCCTGTAGTAGCCTCTGGATATCAGTTTTATTCCGAAATCCGAGCGAATGCAAATCTCTTACCCTGTCTATTCAACTTTTGAGAGATGAACATATAAAGGATTTCACCAAAACAGGACATAACTAGGTGTATATCAGTTGAAATCCATCTGTGAGGGGTATCTTCCAGGTAAATACTGATAGCCTGGTTGTTGTGTAGAGTAACCTGAACATTTTTCCGCTCCACTTAGAAAAATATGAATGTTTTTGGGGAACAGGGTTGGTTTGGCCATGATGAAGTTTTGGGCTAGCGGGCATATTTGGGTTAGTGGGAGCGGGTTAAAAATTGGCACTGGGAGCAGGGGTCTGGGAAAAAGGGATGGTGGTGTTCGTAATAGGCTCATGTGAAGGTGGGGAGGTTGTCGTAGGTGCAGGGTTAAAACAGGTTTGAACTGCATGGGGTGGTGGTATTTCTAGTGAAGTATGAACGTATGAGGGGATGAACTTTGGTAGGAAGTTTTGGGATAGTGGTAATTGAGGAGCATGATAGCCAATGGCAGTGTGTGAAGATGCATGGACAGAAGATGGAGGTTGTGCAGTCGGCCCGTGGCGGAGGGGCAGGCCAGGGGAGATGGGGGAGCAGTGGCGGAGCTAGACCAAATTTTCAGGGGGCCAAAGCACAAAATATAATTTATAAAGAGAATAATATTCTATGAAAAAAAATCCATATCCTACAATGTCAAAGAACAATTATTATTTCTAACTAAATCGATATGTTTTTATCAAATCAAATTCATTAATCATTGAACTTGTGTTAAACTTCATTCAATTTCTTTCTCAATATGAATGATTAAGCAATCATCCAGATCACATCATAAGCCACACTCAGGACTAAAATTTTCCACAATAGGGATAGAAAAATGTTAGTTACCAATAAGTTGAGAGTCTAGAGGGATTAGGAGGTTGTGATGCTTCAAGAGTTGGCATTGTAGATTGTTCTATTTCTTCTTAACTTGTTTTTGTTTTAAAGAATGAATCAATTGTCCTTAATTTATCCATGGGTAAAATTTGTGCAAAATTTAAAATCTGAAATCAAATTTTATAATTAGTCTATTGATTTAATCTAATTCAAATAAATAAATAATATAACTGTCTCTCAAATACAAGAACATCTAAAGTTTTTATGCTTAAATAAAATATAACAATAATTTTTCCGAATAAAACAAAACCTTACCTATTGTTGGAGATATTGAACAATAATCTATTCTCCTCCAGACCTCCACCTTCTACAGCAAGTGGATGCGTACCTCCTTCTACTGTCGACTACGGTCTACAGTTGATTAAAAAACAAGAGTAAAGAATTGGGGCCTACATTTGCCCCTCTACTATATCAAATTAATAAAAGTGGTCCTTGTATGTTAATTATGATTAATTATGTCCCCTTACTCTTTTAAAATGATATATTTGGTCCTCCAGTCCGGTTTAATTCATAATTAGCTGACGTGGCACTGTTTAAGCACCTATGTGGGCCCACATGTTAGAAAATTTAATTTTATATTATTTTTAAGACCGACATATTGCCACGTCATCTAATTACGAATTAAACCGGACTGGGGGACCAAATTTATCATTAAAGATGAGTAGGGGGACGTAATTAATCCTAATTAGCGTAGAGGGACCATTCATGAAACGCTCCGACTACTATTTACCCAATACACAGTATTTATCGAACAACAGTGCCGACACGTGGCACAAACAACATATACAACAGGAAATCATGGCCCAATGGCCCAACGATAATATCAATCACCCGGCCTCGGGTACAATAACAATAATAGCACAGCGGAAGCATTTAAATACTCAAGACACCATATGCAAAACCTGATGCAATCTAATGGATCCGAGTCCTACCCGAGGGTACACTGCAGCTTGCCATGTATGTTCCTGTACTCAACACAAATCAAACTACGTGACCGAGTCACGCAGGCGAGGGGTGAGTCCGAAGTGCTCACCGGGAGAAATCCATAAGTAAAGACAAATATACAGGCAGCCGATAATAACCAAGTCACATCAACAACAATTAACTAAGGTTCTCACAAACCTTAAATAACACACTTTGTGATTCTAGACACTTTGTGATTCTCACAAACCTTAAATAACACACTTTATTATCAGGTCCCCTATCACTAGTTAAATGGTGGCCGTCGCCAGGTAGTCAAGCTAGCTAGCCCGTGGACCCCGCCATGGTACCTCCACGTAATAACTAGCACAGACAGGGAGCAGACCCCAAGCACACTCTCCCCCAGCGCCTAAAATAAAAATTGGTACAGACAAGGAGTAGACCCCAAGCACACTCTCCCCCAGCACCATAAATATAAGACTACCATCAGGCTATTCCAACATTTAAACGTGACTTACTAGATGTCTAAGTATTTTCATTTTATTAATATCCTCTTCCTCAACTTGTTACCACACTACTATTAACTGACAAATATTCATTATCCCGAGCAGGCTCACGGCCTCTCCGCTCGTTATGACTTAACCAAACTGTCATCACATATTAGAACCCCCGGTACTCAACTCACACAATACTCACAGTCAACAACAACAGCAATAAACATACTTTTACCAACAATTCCAACATCATCAATAACATCAACAGTAGCAATAATTTCAACAGCATCAATGGCAACAATTATCAATTTAATTCATCTCACAACAAACCATTCACAGCCACAAGTATCATACCAGCAAATATCACACATAGTAAACAAACAGCAACTTGATATCACGGGCAGTATATAAATATTTACTTATCCTCACCTTAGCCGATTACTCAACTCTGAAAACATCAACCGGTCCAAAGCCGATTCCTCGAGGAACTGCCCGATATCAAAACCTATACAACAAATAACAAATGCACACATAAGATGCACATAATCGGTATGCCATGACATGCTAGAAACTGTAAATTAAACATCATCCCCCTTGGTTATATTTCATAAAATTATCTTCAATCGTTTTTAAATCCTTTTCCAAAAATAATATACCGTACGTATATCCGAATACAAGAATAAAGAATTGGACTCTGTTCGTCTCACGCAGTCACGAAGTCACGCCGTCCCTCCTATTTCTGATTTTGTGTTGTTGGTTTATATACATAAAACTAATTGTAAGATAGGGCCCACATGCCATATTGCAAAAAGAATTGATTTAAAAATTAAAACACGGTAACATCCGCGGCTGTTGAAAAATACTCCCTCCGTTTTTATTTATAAGGCGTTTTAGACTTATGCACGCCCCTCAAAAAATACATACACCAACTAAATTCACTTGACTTATTGACCATTTTAACCCTAACATTATAAAAAAATTTTGGTCCACCACCAAAATAAATTCAAACCAATAACACTTTATTTTCTTTCTCAGGCCCCACTAACTTCCATTATTCTTATTCTTTCCATTTAGAAATCAACTACTTCTATTATATGTGGAATTTTTTTAACTAAATGGATATTTAGTCTTTTTAATTGATTCTCTAATAAAATACTCCCTCCGTTTTTTTTCTTAAGACGTTTTGGGAGTTTTTGTTTGTTTCCATTTGTAAGTCGTTTCGATAGTTTCAAGCACTGTTTAAATATTTTTTATCAATTGTTTTTTCCGATAAATATGAACATGAAAAATTACATAAAATGTTTAAGTCTATAAGGACTTCTTCCCCTGCAACGAAGCCATTTCAATACTAAGTGTTACTATAATGAATCAGAAACAAATAAAAGATAAGAGACTTGTATTTACGAAAAGAGATAGCACAATTGTGTTATAAAACACTTCATTCAACACAAGGGGGAACATACAAGGAAAAATTGAAAACAATAAACTACAATCCTAATCAGCCCGCCTAGGCTTCTTCATATTAAGCTCCCGCTTCAGGCGGTTGTTCTCTCGGGCCAGATCATTGCTCTCGGTGGCCGCTGCAACCCAGTTGTCACGGACCCTCTTAAAGGCCTCCTCCCACCGATCTAGCAGCCGGTCTCGGTTCCGGATCATCTCAACCAGCCGCTCATTTTGTTCCACAAGTTGCCGGCACATTGCTTCCATGGCTTTTCCGTGCTCGGCCTCAATCCTAATTTGCTCACACAGGCCATGAATGGTTGCTTCCATGTCGTCAGCCATAACTTGCTATGTGAAATATGCAGAGAATGATGGTTATATGTTCCTAGTGTTTATGTGTGGCTAGTGTGGTTATGTGAGTTTTTATGGGAGTGGCTAATGGGTTAATGTCACATCTCTCAGTAAGCAATACTCCACCTAGCGCGAAAACATCCAAAGTGTTAGAGAATTAAATCGGTGAAAAAATTTTCAAAAAGTAAGATCTTGAAGATCGTAAACGGTTTGGAGTTTTGTGAAAAGAAGTCATTCTTCTTCCTATCACCGAAGCAATAATTCATTCTATGGCAAAATTTTCAAAAAGCAAATCCTAGAAGAACGAGAGAGGTCTGCTTTACCATAGAAAGAGAGTCTAGCCTCAACGGTCCCTCGAAAGACACGTTACCCACTTGTTCACAATTGTCCGCATGAGCCAAAAACGTCTGACTCGTCTCGTATCTCTCCACGATGTCCGAACAGCTGTAAACTTGTCGCACATGCGCTCTACTCGAGGTGTGGTCCCATCCGTCTAGCCTCAACGGTCACGGATGCATGTGATAAAAGATGCAGAAAAATATAATAAAGCCATGGGTCCGAAAAACGCGTAAAGTAACCAAAGCAATAAATGATAGCAACGGTAAAATTCAAAAAGCAAGATCTTGAAAATCAAAAACGGTAATCACGCTCCCCATAAGAGTATAAAAGGGGAAGCGGTGATGTGTAAATCATCAAAGCATTTAAAAGCAATCAAACGTCCAGACAACCAAAACCGCAACACTCTGAAAAGCAAAACACTACACGTCAACATGCCTGCTCCTTCCTCAGTCTTCTTCGTCGAAGGTGCCAATCTCGGTAGAAGGAATCGTCTAGCCTACAGCATGGTCAACGAACGTGCTGAAGAGCTACCGAACGAGCTCGGCAGGATGCCACGTCTAGTCTTCGTCGACGAGCTCTACTCATCGCGGTTCTTCGTCACTCCCATGGAAGAGGTGTTCTTCCTAGAGGACCATGGAACACTGAGGACCTCATACTACGGATCGGCAAACTCCGTGATGTTCTTCATCTCCGAAAGGCTACAGGAGTTCAACCTGGAGTCCACTTGCCAGACTGTGGAGCAAGGTGCCTACTACCAGCTCTCGATGACGGCCCAAAGCATGCCCAGAATGACTCGACTACCTCCAACCTGGCCAAAGGCACGACTGCTGGTGTGGAACTGCAGAGGAGTTGCAAGGCGTGCCCAGGAGTTCTCGCGTACCCTGAGGGACTTGAAGAACCAATATAAGCCGAACATGGTTCTTCTGACAGAGACACAGTGGCAACCACGGGACGATCACGGTCTCATCCCACTCCGGTTCCCTCAAGCTAACCGGTTCGAGATTCCTGGCCAGCACGACAGGGGCGGCATGTGGTTCTCATGGAGCGACAGAGTCACGGTCAACGTCAACAACGATCCAAACAGCTTCCGTGTCAACGTCGTTCCGAATCGTTAAATGTATTTCCTTTATTTTTATAAAATATCAAATATCAATGTAATATTTCCCTTTGTAATGAAATTATTAATAATATTTGCATTTCCGCTTATTATGGCATCATTTACCTCATATGTGTATGCTCTGCGACAGCTGGCGTCCCTTGACTGGATCCATAATGCACTAACTAAAATGATATAAAATAATAAACAATGGAGCGAACTATGCATACAAGGACAACAAACATACAAAGACTGCCCAACAAGACCTAGCATACAGTGTATACAATAATAACTCGGGCCCAACGGACCAAAATAATAAACATCGTAAATAATAAAACCGGCCCTGTTGATTATTTTATTGTTTGAACCTTGTTTTGGTCGGCATGTCAAAATGTGCTGCTCTTATCCTTTTAAGATTAAAATAAGTCGGCTCAATTTTGAACTGGAAAGCAAACCAGACTTCAAGTCAAGCCAGCCTGGCCCTACCACTAATGAAATAAGGTTATATATGGAAAGTAGGAGAAATTTTTTTTTCAAAACTACCCAACGACTTATAAATGGAAACACAGCCACACTCCCAAAACGACTTATAAAAAAAACAGAGGGAGTAGCTCTTAATTTATATATATATAAACTAATTATAGGGTAGGCTCCACATACCACAAAAAGAATTGATCCAAAACACGGTAACACCCCCACGCACGCCGGCATTATAATTAATACATTTTATATTTACTAAAATTACGAAAATACCCCTGCTCAAAAATGTTAGGGATGGCCGAAGGCCCCCTGCCCCCCTCCGGCCCGGCGCCTCTGTGGGGAGCATGGTATGGTACTACAGGATGTGAGCATTGTGTGAATTGAGAGGTTTTCACGAGCGAGTCACGCTCTCACAGCATCTGTGCTAAGCTGTTTTCGACTTTGACCCGTAGGCGTTGTCTTGAATTTGTTGTTCTGTTAACTCGTATGTCTTCACTTGCCCCAAACTTTAAGAGATGTTGTGTAATAATTTTCTAAGCTATCTTTCTAACAAAAAACACTAGTAGAGTTTTTTGGCTTCCGTGGTGTGCTTTTATTTCTTGTATATTAAATCGCCTAAATTGGCTTCGATTTCTTTTTGCTGGAATGAGGGCTTACATAACCCCATTGCATAGGTGATCCTTTTATAAGATAGAGTTTGCAGACTCTATATAAGCTTGTTGTAGAGCTTATATTGAGCTCTTTTTGGCCGTTGCAGGCAAGCTCTAAGTTGTTCCAAGTATGTTTGCAATCTACCTTTACTTTGACAAGAGATCAATTCAAGGCTTTCAACTGCCTGACGAGATCTCTCTCTCTTTGGACTTATATTTGTTTTTGGATAAGTTTTAGGAAGATCATTGCAATGACCTTTTAAAATGTGCATTTTCTTTATGTGGAGGGTTTATGATATAAAAAGAATTTCTAAAATAGGTACCTTCTTTTTTTTTTTGGCTTTCGCACTGGTGTCCTGGGCCAACCCGTCTTTAAGGGATAACAACGGGTCTAGATTAATCCAGCTCATGATATGATTGGAACCATAAAGGTTGGCGCCACTAGCCCCTAGAGTGCTGCGTTCCCAAGACTCAAACTCGAGATCCCTTGGTTAAGCTAGAACAACTCAAACCAGTTGATCTAACCCATCGGGGTTAAAATAGGTATCTTCTTTATATGAAGGGAACGTAAAATAAAAAGGACCTCTAACAGTAGTTACATTCTTTATACGTTCCCTCAAAGTGGACCTCTAAGAGTGGTTAGATTCTGTATAAGTTTCCTTGAGGTGCGGTATATAGAGGTCTTCTTAAAGTGGGTGTCATCTTTATATGGAGGGGATACCGTATAAATAGGAACTCTGTAGTGGGTGTCATCTTTTATGTTAGCATAATGCACTCCGCCCCCCCCCCCCCCCCCCCCCCCCTTCCCCTTTTTTTAATATTAGAAGAATATTCCAGTCGACTACCGGACTAATATCTTCTCGTGGCTCGAAGCTTCACCCTTATGAGGTGCCACCACTACTAATAGCACAATTTCATACACCCGCTTTCACCAGAACTCGAAACCTGGACTTTGGGGTTTGAGGGAAATGTAGTACGCTTTACTACTGCAACCGATGCTAATTTTTTCCGTTCATGTACCTCGGAGTTTTCGTGTCCTTTTTGTGTATCCTGAGTTTTAATTTTTGTCTCTTTTATAGAACCCGACTGTTTAATTTGGGGTATATAAAAGGGAAAAAAATTAAAACTCGGAGTATATAAAATGGACAAAAATTGAAATTCAAGATACATAAAATAGATAAATGAGAAACTAGGAATAAAAAAAATATAAAAAGAAACTCTGGGATACATGAACAAGACAAAAAAAGAAATTCCCTATTACTTTGTTGTGGGATTTGGAAATTAGGCCTCTTGTTTATACGGCGAAACAGGATCAGATTTGATTTGGTTTATTGTATTACTAAGATAAATTGAATACACTAGTTCATGTGCAATTTAAGGAATTCGTTATTGGTTTACTCTTGAAGTGCTTATTTGTTGGTCCAACGACCTAATAATGACTGTTCTAGTTGAATCGCTTGGCACCAAGTTGATTTAACATCTCTATATGCTTCCAAATAAGAAAGTGCCAGCCTGTGGTGGAAGAGTGGTAGCTTCTGTAAAGTAGATTGATGATTTTGGTGGAATTTTGGTGGAATATAAGATATCATCCACTAATGACATAGTGACCACTAATCCACCCACTAATGGATACTAAACATAATAGACAATAATCAATTGTGATAATTTGTGCTCCTCCTTGCTATAAAAGCCAAGGAGGAAGCTGCTCCTTAACATACAAATAAAACACACAAGGAAAACATAGAAATAACACTCTCTAATTCTTCATACACTTGAGGGCATTTAGGTTGTGGTATGTGGATTACTTCCTTGTGATTTAATTCCCGACCAATATACACACACTGATGATCCAGAAGAACCAGACGGGACTCGCGACCCGAGGCGAGGAGAGAGCGGCGACCGACGACGGTGGGTCTTCGTGACTCGCTCCTCCTCCTCCCGCCCCGCTCGGAGCTCCTTTGCGACGGCGTCTCCATCGTGGAGATCATCTTCTCTGACGGAAGCATCTGCAGGTGGCGGCCTTGGTGGCTGCTTCGGCGGGTCTGCTCGGGGCCGGTGTCGAGCTGGCGGGTCGTGACCTGCGGATGCGAGATCGGGGCGAGCGGCGGTGGTCTGTCCACGGCAACCTACGGCAATGAGAATCGAGGAAAGCCTCTCTCGCGTGCTGTGTTTTTTTTTTTTTTTTTTCTGTGAAAGAGTTGAAGGAGAAGAAGGAAAATCTAAAAAAAAAGGGGTGGTTGGTATATAAATGTGTTGACCCGAGCTGGTTGACCCGATTAATGGTCGAACCGAACTAAGCCATTTCATTGAAAAAAATAGAAAGAAATAGTTGGTTTGGTATTATTTTACAAACTAAAATGGATATAAATTAAGGAATATATTTCTTAATTTATGATTGATTGCTTAATTTCTATTTTAGTCCAACTATGTGTTAGATAAAAAAAAATAAAATAAGTATTTCAATCATATTGGATAATTATTCGTTAATTATCAAGATTGTGAATGTAATTAAAGAATAGAATATGTTGCTTTAATTTTATGATTGGTTGTTATTTTTATTTTAATCTAACTATGCATTTGTTAATAAATAAAATATAATTATTTGTTAATTATCTAGGTTGTGAAAAATAATATTCAATTTAAAGAATAAGTTTCTTTAATATGGTTAATTATTTATTTTAATCTAACTATGTGTTAGAAGATAAATAAAATTAAGTGCCTTCAATCAAACTTAGATAATTATTTTTTAATTATCTGATTTATGAAAAATAACTTGAAAGAATTAGTTAAGAATTATGAAAAACAACTTTGTCAATTTCTTCAATAAATTATTGATTGCTAATTTTATTTAAGAATTTATTATGTATAAAATCTTAAGTAAAAAAATAAGTACTTTCAATAATATTAGATAATTATTTGTTAATTATCTGATTCATAAATTTTTTTTTTAAAAGAATGCGATTCTTTAATAAAATTTTCATTGCTTTTTTTTATTTAAGAATTAAATGTGTGTTATTCTTAAATGAAAATAATTGCTTTTGAAAATGTTGTATAATTATGTGTTAATTATCAATTTTAAAAGCATTTTATTAAAGAATGAGTTTCTTTAATAAATTATTAATTGCAAAATTTTATTTTTCGATTTAACTATGTGTTATCTTCTTTAATAAAAATTAAGTGCACTTATTAATGCTAGATAATTATATGTTAATTGTCTATTAGAGAATAAGTTCTCTCTAATGGAAATTGATAACTGATTTTATTCTTGAATCCAACTATGTGTTGATCTTTAGAATAAAATAAGTGCTCTCAATTAATTATCTATCTCTCACTTAAGGAAAACTCGATGTTTATTCCTAGTGGGAGTTCAAATTGCTTTATACTGTTAAATATTATGCAATAGTTAATTATTCTTTTAAGCATGAATGATGATGCACTTTGATGGGTTTTCGATTTTGTGCTTCGAAGTATGTTAGCTATTTATTTTATTTATTGTATAAAGCGTGAATTATTCTTGTATATATGATGCGGCATCCTCAGTGAACTTATGTGATTATATTTGTTTTAATACAATGTATTATAGTTTATTATTGATTGTTATAAGAAATAATATCATAATTAAACCTCATAAGCTGAGAAATTTTAATGATGATATTTGTAAAGTTTTGAATGCATGAAATCCAATATGTTGGATTAGTGTGATATTTTGTGCTCTAAAAACCATAAAGGGTGAGCCTGCAAAGGTAGATAGAAACCTCTAGTTTAATTGTGATAATGGGAAAAGTTCCTACTTATCCAGATGGTAGAAACGAGGTAAAGCTAAGTGCTTTAACCCTGGATAATAAATATATTTTGGTGCTTTGTAAGAAGATATGTCTTTCTTAAAATGCAGACAGTTTAGTACTATTTGTTACTTGAATCAATCATCAATTGGATAGTTGATTCAGTATCCACAAATTGTGTAATAAATGATCCAGGATCATTTATATACAATTGTCAAATTTTGATTGAATCAAAGTAAATTCATGAAGGAAACTGACTCTCACGAGAAAGTTAAAGGATTAGACTGATTGTGTAAGGGTCAAAAATCCTAAATCTACATGATACATACTATGTTCATCAGAATTGACAAAACCTTGTATGTAGTGGGAGTAGATTTGTTCTACTATACTAACCTTTATGGGTATGTTTTTGGGTATGTTTATCTTGTTTTTCTGGATAATGAATATGTTTCAAATAGTTCCAGACTTTCTCCTATTTATANATAATAATAATGTTCAAACAAAATATAATTATATAAATTTTCCAAGAATTAAAATAAATATTTTTCTCCCAGAATACCTTGATTAAAACTGTCCATAATTTTCCAAAACAAATATATTTTTTTCTCAGATTAATTACCAGTAATCATATATATATAGAAAAATAAAATAAAATAATAAATAAAAAAAATAAACAAAACAACCCCAACCCGCAACCAAGGCGCGACCCGGCCGTTGGTAACGGGTCGGAAACCCGGCCTCACCTCGGGTTAGGCGATGGCGGCGCGACGGCAGGCGCGAGAAGGGAAAGGCGAACCTAGCAGAGGACGCGGCGGACGATGACGACTCCTCAGGCGGCGGAAGGAAGCGCTGGCGACGACAGACGGCAGAGCAGCGGCGCGGTGACCTGGATCCGCGGGTCTGCTCGCGGGTCAAGCGCGCGTGACAGCGGCTCCGGCGACGGGACGACTCGCGGGCGACGGGGGTGGGGTTGCGTCGGCCCTGCGACCATGGTGGTGGTGTCAGTGCGGCGAGAGGACGCCCGGAACGGCGGCGAGTGCACAGTGTTGGAGGCGCTCCGGGTGACTAACTGTAGCTCTCCTTTTTTTTTTTCCTTTTCCGGATTTTCTTAATTTCTTTTCTTTCTTTTCTCAATTTTCTTTTCTTTTCTTTTCTTTTTCTTTTCTCTCATTTTCTTTTTTTTCTATTTTTCTGATTGGCTCTTTTTTTCTTTTCTTTCATTTCCTCTATTTTTATTTCTTTTTCTCTCTTTTTTTCCTTTCTTTCTTTCTTTTTTTTTCTATTTTTTTCTCACTTCTTCTTTTTCCTCTCCTTTTCTTTTTCTCTCTTTTTCTCTCTTTCTTTTTTTTTTCTTCTCCTTTCTCTCCACCGGCTGCCTTCCTCTTCCTTTTTATAAACTGAAAAACACTATTTAACATGTGAACTCAAATAATGCAAATCCGTCCGTATTACGGGCGAGTCCGATCCGGACCAGAAAATAACCGATAATTATATATGGGGTAAAGATAATATTATTATCAGAGCTCGTTTTATAGTATAACACACGTACGTACTACGTTAAATTAATATAGCTCATACTAATAAAATCTTTAGATGGGATAATATAATTGATATAATATTTCATCAAAATAACACTGCCACTATCATGGTTCCGGTACGTAAGAAATTATATAAGCATATCGTGGTCATAAATAGATCATGTGCGGGTTATATATTAGACATAGTTAAATCCAAATTCGATCGTTTTAATCCGTAGTTTATATCATTAACCTCTTACTTATATAATTTGTCCACGTATCTCTCTTATCTATCGGTTTCGTTATTAGAATTCGGGGTCCGTTGGTAATGCATATATGTCACGGTAATATGGGCCTCCGCACGTTCGGCCCGTTTTCGAGTCCGTGTGCAAACCGAGCCCAACCCGTGCCAAGGTATAATGTGAGTCCAAGAAATTACCGAGCAATAAGTCCACCGTGTTCCGCTTCTTGAGGAATACACTGTTCACACCGGAGTTGCCCGGGCCTCGCCGGAAAATTCCCGGGACACCGGAATCCGGCAGTACTGTTCATCGCAGCAGAACTCAAGGCCACTGTTACTGTTCGTAGCAGCCATCAGAACACCCAATTCCCTCTGCTACTGTTCATACCTACTCCAACCACCAATAACACCAAAACAACAGCCAACACCATGAAGCTAAGACCACGTCCGTAACCCCAACTCCGGCGGCATACCCTCACGCATCGACCCTCCCAACACCGAACACGACTCCGTGCTCAACACCGAAACCACTCGCCAGAAACACCACCAATACCATCCCGTATAACAATCCAACAACACAAGACCACATCCAACCCGATTAGCAACAACCCATAGATTAAAAGAAATAGCAAAGAGAAGGGAAGAGGGGTGCGGTGGCTCACTTACCCACTCGGCATCCTCCATCGCTGCTACAACGGCGACGGCCCAAGGGCAGATCGGCGGCGCGACAATGAAGTTGCAGCGGCTCTGCATCCTGCAGTGACGGCGATGAGCAGAAGCAACGGCGGCGGCGCGAGTAGAGGTAGAGGAGGAGGAGGTGGCGTCGACGACGGGGTCTGGTGGCGCGGCTCCGGCGGTGTCTCGGGTGGCAGAGGTGGTTCACGGTGGTGGCGGTTGTTGATGGTCGCGCTGCGTGTGGGGAAAAAGAAAAGTGAAGCAGTGGCGAGAGGAAGAGGAGAAAGGGGAAGGGGTATGGTGGCGGCGCGGCTCGTCGGTGGGGAAGAAGGCAGGGCAATAATTGAGGGAGAGAGAGGTTGATGAGGGGAAAGAGAGAGGAGGAAAATAGGAAGAAGGAAGGGGAATTGTGGGAGTAGATAAGATGAAGAAGAAAAAGAGATGAAAGTGGTGGAGGGGCCGGCGGAAGGAGAAAAAGAAATGGAGAAGAAAAGAAATAGAAAAGCAAGTGGGGAGGAGGTCACGGGTGAGGCGGCTAGAAAAAAAAGAAAAGTGGAGAAGAAAAGAAAAGAAAGGAGAAAAGAAAGGAAGGGAAGGAAAAGAAGAAAAGAGGAAGAGAGGAAAGTGGGGCCCACGTGGCCGGGAAAACTGGGAGAGAGAAAGAAGATAACCGGAAAGAGAAAAGAAAGGAAAGAGAAGGAAGAAGAGTGGCTCGGGCAAGCTCGTTGACGGGTCCGGATTCTCGCGTCGGAATCCCGTAGACGCAGGGATACTCCCGTCTTTCCGACAAATTCCGTCCCGAGTCCAAAAATATGACTTGGGCTCGGAAAATCCGATTAATCCTCCTTAACGTCGTCCAAGTCTCGGAACTGAAAACCGAGGCTCGCTTAGTTAGGAAGATACTCCCGAGCGCGGGAAAACTCTCGGTTTCGAAAAACGACTCCTGTTTTACCTTGAATTAATTACCCAAGATTAATTCGTCCGGTAATTCACTGTATAATGACTTTAACAGTCCCGGTAAAAATCCAAATTTTACCCGGGCTGTTACATAGATAATTATTTTTTAATTATCTGATTTATGAAAAATAACTTGAAAGAATTAGTTAAGAATTATGAAAAACAACTTTGTCAATTTCTTCAATAAATTATTGATTGCTAATTTTATTTAAGAATTTATTATGTATAAAATCTTAAGTAAAAAAATAAGTACTTTCAATAATATTAGATAATTATTTGTTAATTATCTGATTCATAAATTTTTTTTTTAAAAGAATGCGATTCTTTAATAAAATTTTCATTGCTTTTTTTTTATTTAAGAATTAAATGTGTGTTATTCTTAAATGAAAAATAATTGCTTTTGAAAATGTTGGATAATTATGTGTTAATTATCAATTTTAAAAGCATTTTATTAAAGAATGAGTTTCTTTGATAAATTATTAATTGCAAAATTTTATTTTTCGATTTAACTATGTGTTATCTTCTTTAATAAAAATTAAGTGCACTTATTAATGCTAGATAATTATATGTTAATTATCTATTAGAGAATAAGTTCTCTCTAATGGAAATTGATAACTGATTTTATTCTTGAATCCAACTATGTGTTGATCTTTAGAATAAAATAAGTGCTCTCAATTAATTATCTATCTCTCACTTAAGGAAAACTCGATGTTTATTCCTAGTGGGAGTTTAAATTGCTTTATACTGTTAAATATTATGCAATAGTTAATTATTCTTTTAAGCATGAATGATGATGCACTTTGATGGGTTTTCGATTTTGTGCTTCGACGTAAGTTAGCTATTTATTTTATTTATTGTATAAAGCGTGAATTATTCTTGTATATATGATGCGGCATCCTCAGTGAACTTATGTGATTATATTTGTTTTAATACAATGTATTATAGTTTATTATTGATTGTTATAAGAAATAATATCATAATTAAACCTCATAAGCTGAGAAATTTTAATGATGATATTTGTAAAGTTTTGAATGCATGAAATCCAATATGTTGGATTAGTGTGATATTTTGTGCTCTAAAAACCATAAAGGGTGAGCCTGCAAAGGTAGATAGAAACCTCTAGTTTAATTGTGATAATGGGAAAAGTTCCTACTTATCCAGATGGTAGAAACGAGGTAAAGCTAAGTGCTTTAACCCTGGATAATAAATATATTTTGGTGCTTTGTAAGAAGATATGTCTTTCTTAAAATGCAGACAGTTTAGTACTATTTGTTACTTGAATCAATCATCAATTGGATAGTTGATTCAGTATCCACAAATTGTGTAATAAATGATCCAGGATCATTTATATACAATTGTCAAATTTTGATTGAATCAAAGTAAATTCATGAAGGAAACTGACTCTCACGAGAAAGTTAAAGGATTAGACTGATTGTGTAAGGGTCAAAAATCCTAAATCTACATGATACATACTATGTTCATCAGAATTGACAAAACCTTGTATGTAGTGGGAGTAGATTTGTTCTACTATACTAACCTTTATGGGTATGTTTTTGGGTATGTTTATCTTGTTTTTCTGGATAATGAATATGTTTCAAATAGTTCCAGACTTTCTCCTATTTATATTTTCATTCTATATGAATGATTATGTGAATGTATGTCTTTTGATCATACGGATCCATTAAGAATGAACCGTCTCGCCAATGCGGGCTTGATGGGTTCATTTTCTAGATTGAACTTCATATGTATGAATTTTTCTTGAGGGGAAATTTGACAAGAAAATCATTCCGAATACAAAGCAAAATATCATTAGCATTTAATCCATTCTAACATATGTGGTCGGATTGAATGTAAGGGATAGTGCCTACTATTTCATCACTCTTATTGATTTTTCATAAGTCTTGGGCTATTACATGCCTTTGACGATTTATGAACCATGTGGAAAATCAGCTTGATAGTTGTATCAAAGCAGTTGGCTAGGACCATGATATTTGTATGACCAGTTCATATAAATATGTGATGAAATATGATTAGTTAAATAGTTAGCTAATCTTAAAACTCCACAACAAAATATTGTCATGGAGAGAAGAATTTGATTCTTCAAGAATTGGTCAGGTTTACGGTAACCTGATGTCCTCCAAAATGTTCTTGGAAAATGTGTTTTTCAAGAAAAGTTAATATAAGAAGCATGATCAAGAATAGTAACTTGGGATAAATCAATTGAGTATTGATGAGTTCAAGAGAATCTTGATCCTAGTGGGAGCAATTGGATAATGATGAATTTGTTTCATTAAATCTAATACCTCAAAAGTGGTCACGGTATGGAACCGAGACGACACTTTAGATCGATGGTACTGATCAAGAGTACCTAAAGGCTCTCATAGTGTAACCTCTTTTGTAGAGGGGAACTTAAAAGATTGTTTCTTATAAGACTAAGAATGAATAGATTAAGACAACATGAGTTGTACTTCATGCAATCAAAACAAATTTGAGTGTTGGTAAAACATGTGAGGCTTTTTGGGAACAAATAGGTTCTCAAACATTATGCTAAGTGCTGATGAGCCAATGGATGTTTTTGATCTCATATTACATCAAGTGGATGTAAGAATTATCTTTCCTTAGTGGAAAATTAGAAGAAAATTTACATGCAACAAACTGTGAGTTTTTGCTGTAAAAAGGTAAAGATACTTAGTGTATTAGTGTATTGCCCATTCAGGTCTGTTTGAAGACTCTGTAATTCTTCTATATAATGGTTCTTAAGGTTTTGTGTAACCAAGACATCATCATTTTTGTAATGATATATGATGACCATTATATCGAGATCAGCAAGTTATAAGTGATTTCATTACCTTACGTCCACGTCACGTTGTTGGCTGGAAATTATAAGAATTTCCTTGTATCTATACTCTTGGTTGTCCTTCGTTTTTGAAATGTAGGACATGGAGGGAGAATTGCATACATTTATTGCCAAGGGCAATAACCTGAGCCAACAATAGTGTTATCAAACTCAAATAATGCTTGGCAAATGTGCCTTCTTCTAATGTCATAAGTGTCTGCTGTATACTTTATTATATATAAGACAAGGTATTTGTTATCTTATTTTGAGATGGTAAATAGTTACCGACTCAATCTTGGATATGACAATTAGATGACAGTCAAGGAAATACCTTGGTATTTAAGAGTATGATAAACTATATTATAAGCTTTCAAGAGATAAGTTCTGCTTCAAAGCTTATATGCATGTTGACTATAGTGGTGATCTTGGACTATGTGTAGTCATATCATCTTGTCAAATATGGTCTTGTCAATGATAGGAATTGAATTTATAATTCTATCGTAGGTTGTACAAAACTGTATGCCTAAAATAGTTTAGTCATTAGGGATAATGCATGCGGCATGGTTCCCTTATTGATTATCTATTGTGATAATCATGCAGTGATATTCCTGTGGGAGGAATTGTTGATACTGTGACAAGACAAAAACACATTGATATTTCAAATAAGGAAGTGAATATAAAGTATATTCCTACTGGTGATATGCTGATACATAGTCACCGAACCTTTTTTTGGAAAGACTCATTTGTCGGTCAAATAGAGCAAATAGGTTTAGTAGGAATTAAATACAATAATTTCTATTCTTTCCCTTAACTTTATATTCACAACAAATCATTGGATTTATATAGTGTCGTTTTGTGTAAACGTTCATATATACAGAATACATGTTATGTACATGTGTGGACATATGCTAGGTGCATATGAAGGGATGAGAGGCTTAGTGCCAAGCTCATCAAAAGGTATGTCTAACGGACAGGTTAGCTCTCTCACACGAGTAACCGTCTCTATGACTTGGTGTGTCATAGGGATAAGACAGTTTTAAGTCAAGAATGAGTTGAGTACTTATTCTGTAAGAGCCTGACTTAAAACATATTGTCGCCTTGATATTATTCAAGATGAGGTCATTCATGATTGACCGAAGATAAAACGAAGTAATGTTTTATCTTGTCTGTTCAAATGCTAGGTAGAGTTCTGTTGGAAAACGGTAGAGTGGTGGACCCAAGTTAAATACTAGGTGTGTTTGAACTATTACCTACACAGTATTATTAATGACATATGCTCCACTGAGGGATGGAGAAAATACTGTGGCACATGAATTCATACCATGTGTGCTTTGTGACCGATTAAGGAGTAGGAAATATGATCTCATTTCCTTATTGTGTGAGCCTTGAGAAATTATTAATAATTTCTCACAAGCGCCCTTAGGGACCTTTTACTACTACTTGAAACCTTAGTTTAGTGTTGCTATCTTGGATGTATTTTGAATGGTCATGAGTGATTCGGCCTAATTGGGATATGACAGAAAAGCAACTGAGTTAAGATGTAGAGTTTTGAGTAAAAAGGGAAGATCATTAAGTGTTGCATTTTTTTCCTTTGTGTTCGCAATGTGGCCACTTATGTTTTTTAGTAAAACATAATTGTGAATACAAATCGAGAATTGAGATCTATGTTTCTCTAAATGCGACTAAATATATCTAGGGAGCTTACATACTTACTCTACTTGAGCTATTGTATATTCCTAACAGATATACAATAGAGTTCTCTACTTGAGCTATTGTACACTCCTAACAGATGTACAACAAAGAGCTTTTACTGGTATGTTGGTCGCACAACCTATTTGCCCGTATGAAATGTTATGAAGATGTAGATGGATGTGTCCATCATGTGAGAGTTGAGGATGTTGTTTCCATTATGAGGATGTCATGATTATGTTCATAAGCATTTCCATTGTGTGTGAGTGGTAGATGATGATTTTGGTGGAATTTTGGTGGAAGATAAGATATCATCCACTAATGACATAGTGACCACTAATCCACCCACTAATGGATACTAAACATAATAGACAATAATCAATTGTGATAATTTGTGCTCCTCCTTGCTATAAAAGCCAAGGAGGAAGCTGCTCCTTAACATACAAATAAAACACACAAGGAAAACATAGAAATAACACTCTCTAATTCTTCATACATTTGAGGGCATTTAGGTTGTGGTATGTGGATTACTTCCTTGTAATTTAATTCCCAACCAATATACACACACTGATGATCCAGAAGAACCACTGATCCAGAGATTCATGGGCTCCAATCTATAAAAACAGATAAGTTTTCTATTCTATTTATTTAATTCTTCCGCTGTGCATAGAATGCTTATGTGTTAAGCATGCCTATAATTCCTAACATAGATATATAAGCAAATTTGGAGGGTTTTGTACGTGTGAATTTTGAAAACTGAACACTATCGAATTTGGTAGAAAAGTATAGCTTATAGTGGTAGCTTCTGTAAAGTAGATATATAGGCAAATTTATAGGGTTTTGTTGGTGTGAATTTTGAAAACTGAACACTATCGAATTTGGTAGAAAAATATAGCTTATAGGTGAGCTAGTAACTACACCTGCCAATTAGGTGAGCTTTGATTTGGTTTCTGGACATTTTTTTCTAATTAAACAGATTTTGTTTTTTAGCATTTGTGGATTATGTCAAGAAATTTGACGTTTTCCATAAACAAATATTGAAGAGTGCTTGGTCGATTGGATGTTGATTCTCATTTTCACTCATTCTTTTTATCTTATTTCTATCGGAAAACTTCTTTAGCCTTATTGTATAAATTAACATGTTGGGTTCCAGATTATGTATAAACAGCCTAGACCATTATGCTCGCAAGCATTGGAGCTCGGACAATGAGCTAGTAGATCCTACTTTGCAGGGAAACTATGATCCATGTATGGCCGCTTGTGTTGACTTAGCAGTGAGTCATTCAGCCAAAAGTTGGCATGAATGGATGTATACATTATTTGTTGTATTCTAGGGAGTAGAACAAAAGATGTGATATTTTTTTCTTGTTGACTTGTATTTTTTAAAAAACCACAGTATTTAAAGGTTATTTATGTGATTAATTTTATTAATTTAATAAAATTTTGGTTTTTATTATTTATTGTGTCATTTTGTTCGATTATAATTATAATTGTATTAAGAACTATTTTTTTTATATAGATATATCAAAGATAACAAAAATTATCTCCTTAAATATATTCATCATATAAAAAATATATAAGAAGATAAAATTTTCCTATATTTGTCCAATTTGAAAGGTATTGAGTAAATAGTTTTTTCTGTCCTTACACTTTTTTGATTTCTCATTTGATGTCCCTCTTCGTTTAATTTCACTCAATATGTCCCTGAACTTACAATTTACCGGGCTATCTTGTCCATTTTACCTCTTACAGCCGGTACTGACACGTGTCATACGGGGCCCATAGTTACCAATTTTTTAAATTCTTTTAATCCTTTTTCATTTTCCAAAAATTAGATTTCTAAAAACCTTATTTTAGTTAAATAAATTCCCAAAAAACGTTGTTTTCCAAAAAAAAAATAATTTCACCACCCCTCCTCGTTGCTTCTCCCTTCGTCGAATCCATATCCATAGCCAAAAATCCAACCACAGAAGATACCAAAACAACCACCATCACCACAATCATAAGAATCAAAATGAACAAGAAAATTGCTTTTGAATTACCCGTCCAGAGAACCAAAATTGCTTTTGAATTACCGTCCAGAGAACCAACTGGAAGCACCACCGCCAGTAGCATCAGAGCCACCCCAAGTCCCTCCGATCTCCGATGATTCCTCCCCTGGAACCAACCTCACGCTCTCTCCAACCCAACCTGAACTCCTCAACGACCCCCAGAACTCATCGGAAAACCCCTAACCGCCCTCCTCCAAAACCCACTCCCCCGGCCACCACCATCTTCCACTCGCAGTCGCCACCAGCCCATCATCGCATCTCTTTCTCCCTAAATCTCCCTCTTCTGCTCCAAAATAAAAACCTGAGGTTCATTCCAGTGAAGTCGCCGGCGCGGGCGACGAACTAAGGTGGGTTAAGAACTCACAACTCTCCCTTCTCTCCTCTCTTTCGATTCAGCCTCCAATCTCTTGGCCTTGTTGATTTAAGGAAGAGAGGTGGAGAGTCATGGAGACGAAGGTCGAGGTATTCGTTCCAATTGAAGGTAGATGTAGGGTCGAGCTCC
>JAKUCV010004071.1:58909-69923 GCA_028386065.3 Turnera subulata | reverse complement strand
TTTTTTTTGTTTTCTCGCGTAAACTTGGCCCCCCGTAATTAGAAATCCTGGATCCGCCCCTGGCCCTGGCCAAATTAATTGCCAACACATCTCCTTCAATTTGATCATATTTTTTCATGCCTAGACAATAGAGGTGATTGTCGAGCGCACGGCCCAATCGGGTTCTTGATAATCCTCTCGCTTGTAGTCGTTGGAGAAGACAGGGAACAAGCATCGACAGTCTTCTTCAATGTTACGATGAGTGTGTTGGAAGGAGAAGTTGTCTGGATCTCCGCACTTTGAACCATACTCGATCGTCAGACAGGTCGAAGGTATACCATCATGTTCTACCTTCAGGGCCGCGCTTTGGTTTCATAGAAAACCATACAGATTTAGGCCGACTTGGCGTGGTACTGGACGAGGGTTCTTTTCCCTTTCGAGAGCTCATATTTGTTGGACAAAATAGAAAAAACAGTTCTATTCTCTGCAAAACTATGATTTGTGTCTTTGTTAGGGCTATCTACGTTAATTTATAATATATGAAGAGCTGAGGCTTGAGATTGTATTAAGGAGAAATAGGAGTCCCTACTGAGCACGGACACGGATTACTGATCCTATGTCGGTTAGGTTTTGCATAATTATATGTGAATCTTCCATTCCAAATATTCCGTCGGTGATCACACTTTAGGTTTTCCGGGCTTTGGTAATTTATTATGGTTTAGGATAATATTGTTTCGAATATTTCTTTCAAAGGAAATTCTTAATATATACCCTCTTGAACATTGACTTTCGGACAAATTCTCCCTCAAAATTAATTACTTTGATCAACGAATTCTATTATTGATTTTTGCAAGCATAAATAAATAAAAACTAAAGCGCCTGTCGCTTTTACTATTCATAGTAATTGTGCATTTTCTTGTGGGCTGTTTTCTTTTTTTACTATTGTGGTGGAAAGGGGTGGGCTACCTAGCACACAGTCTCCTACTTTGTTTTTTATTTAAACAATATTTACATCTCATCAGGGGCTGCATTAAGAAAAGTCAATTAGGTGGTTTAATGATTTCAAAGTAAAAAAATAGCTTAAATGCACAATTGAGGCTACGGAGTGGGGCATACCAACAAGTTAACAATTGGATTGTGATAAACTTTTCTATAAAACTATAAGTATTTTGATCCTGAGAGGTCTTGCCCCTGCTTGCCCCTAGGATCCGCCCCTGCTTCTAATGTTAATACATGTTAATACTTGAAACTAGTTTTCTCTTGCATATAGTACGATGACAATTAGGAAAGCAAAAGATAAAGCTAGTTAATGGGATTTCATTTCATTAAGAAATAAGAACGCTGGACCATTGGGTTTTTAAGGCTTTTTCAATCTCTTTTATAGATCAAAGATTTATCTAAGTTGTGTGAACTTTTGTGGCTTGGATTCTTTGTTGCAAGGCCTGCAAGATGATAAAAGGATATCGAGAGTGTCCATGGTATATGACTCAAGAGGCCCTCCGAAGCTTAAGTCAGAATTAAATTAAACTATCAACGATAAAATAGAAGAGAATAGAAGAGATTAGTTAATTATGTTGTGTGTACCTTTAACACATTTTGGTTTTTAGGTATGGACCTTGACCTCACGGTTTTTTGTATAGGGGGATATTGCCTTCTTGGGCCATTCTAGCTCACCCTTGACCTCTACGCATTCTCTTGAACTTGTAGTTCGGTTAACTCTATGTCATCACTAGCTCCCAATCCTAAGGGAATGTTATGTAACAATTTCCTTTTTGTTGTAAATAAAAGGAGAATTAATGAAGAGAAAAAGGGCAAGGAAAGTGAAGCCAGGAAGTGGAAGAACTCATCAGCTCACACTCGTTTTTCATCAACCCAAAACCAGTGTTTACAGATAATAAATAGACTGAGGAATACAAGGGATGGTAGGTGTAATATTTGTCCTTTAATGACATCCAAAACACGTTTCTTTTACAACACTCCCCCTTGGATGTCATTGTGTGTTGGGTAGAATACGCTTTGGAAAAAAAACTACCTCATTAAAAACCTTACCAAGAAAAACCCTGTGGGATAAAAACTTGGTGAAGGAAAAAAGAGTGCAGTGCGTATTCTACTCCCCCTCATTTTTGCCTCTATTGATTTCTTGTTGTCGTTGCATGCCAATGATTCTCTTGTCAACTTCTGGTGATGTAGGCCTTGTCTGATCACTTTTGATACATCAGTACTCCTACTGGACAATGTTGGTTGCTTTATCTTCATAATTTGTTGTTGGAGCATCTGTCTTGCCCTCTTGCTTTTTGTAGTCCCAATGATGCAACAATTTCATATGTAAAGTTGTGGCAGATGTCTAGCTATGCCTTTTGTGGATCAAATGGGGGTCGGCATCTGCAAGAACCAACTCTTCTTTCTTCGGGCTTACAGGATTAACATGACACCACATCTTTTATACCCCGAAGATCAGAACAAATTCATATCTTGCCAATAGGCATAAGTCAAAAGCTTCATGCTTTATTTTCTTAGCAATACATATTGCACTTCAACAGGGTACTCCAGGACCATTCTAATAGCATGGTACTTGGAAGCTTCTTCGGGAGTTCCAAACATTAATAAGTTTATCCATACTCAAAATGATTTAAACTATGTAAAGATCAATTCAGTTCCATTTTGTAATTTTCCGGGAATTAGTTGCTTCAGGCAACTTGGATCCTTCAGGGATCTTCATGTATATATCATGACTTATAGATCCATAATAATAGGCTGTAATAGCATTCATTAGATGCATTTCTAATACTTTTCATATACTGCCAGACTTATCAAAAGTAATTGCATCCACCACAGGGGAGTATATCTCCTCATAATTAATACCTGGTCGTTTGGGTACAAACTTTGTGCCACAAACCGTGCTTTACATCTCATTATTTATTTCTTTCCGCACAAATACCCTTTTATGACTAATTAAATTTTACACCTTTTGATGTACGGACTACAGGCCCGAAAATTTCTCGCTTCATGCAAGTCTAACACAGCCTTTAATCATGTTTCTCTATTTTGGCCAATCATACTGCACCTACATTCGCCAATGTAGGTTCACGATCCTCATATTATTTAGCGCTATATTATAAATAAAACAAATATTCCGTCGACAGTTATTTCATGTCGGTTCCATCTTATTCCTGACACTGTAATTTAGATCTCATCATTTTCAATTTATTTCAGGTACCTGAGTTACTTCTAGAACTTTATTAATTGTGTCAGGGACCTCTTCTGGAGGATTTTTCCTCTTCTTGAGGACTTTTAATTCAAACCTCTACTGGAGGCCTTATTTCCTTACTGGGGCCATCTTATCACTTTGCTCCTTTTTCTCTATCGAGAATTTTTTTTTCTTTTGGAACCGAGTATAATCTACAGATTCATTTGCATACTTATATTATTCTTCAGGAACATTAATCTAAACAGGAGCATTTGCAGCTGGTATATGGTCACACTTAATTTAAATGTGTTTGGCAATTGCATATCAATTTTCCTGCAAATGAATCATCTTTTGAACTTCAGGTTCACATAAATTCGTTTGAGGATCAAAACTAAGCATTTCAATTATATCTTGATCAAGCTGCTTATTTTCTCCCCCTGATGTTGGGTATACACACATATCGAATTAACAATAAGCAAATCTTGCTATAAATAAATCTCCAATCTTCTAGTCAATAGTTTCAATAACGTTGTAATTGATGGAGATTTTTATACCCAACATCTATTCCCAATCTTCTTTAAGAACCAACTTTACTATGCTGTGGTGGAGCATCTTATACTGTACAACTAAAGGTCCGAAGATGGGAATTACTAGGTTCGTGATCATGAACCAATTAAATTAGGAGACCTTATGATAACTTGTTGACATGATGCACACGAGTGCTGCTGCATGTAAAATACCATTTTCTCAAATAGTTATATTTCATTAATGGTCCTGCAATCAATTATCAATGTTCCCCCAAAACAGTTTGGGTTTATTTCCAATGATATACATTATCCATTGAAGAAATATACCAACATTATCTAGACAAATAGTCTTGTAACATAAGCAGGGACATGTACCCGCAAGTGGCTTAATCATCAAATAAGTGCGCACAATGCCAACTTGCGTCACACATTGGACCATCTAGTCGATGCATCGTAAAAATTACCTAGATGGTCAACACGGCGGAGTTATTGGTCCGCGTACATGTCCCTGAATTATTTTCAAACTTGCTGATCTTTCTAGGCTAATCTCATCTTACGAAGGCCGTGTAATTAATTTCACAGCACACAAACACGTGGAAATTCATTGATTGTAAAAACTTCTGGTTTTTCAATGAATGACCAAATAAATTTTGTGCATTATTATTGACCCAGGATGGCCCAACCGGTTATGCCAAACAATATGTCCATGTGCCAACTTCAAGTCGGTGCCAGCTACAGGCTGGATAACTTAGAAAAATTATTTACCAGCTTCTGGCTGGTGCATACTAGCATATGAATTACATATCTATCAGCCAACTTCTAGTTGGTCTCAGCTTCAGGCTGTATAAACTTGTATATTTAAACACTTAAAATTTCTAGCTTCAGGCTAGGGCATTTCAGCTTCTGGCTTGATATGTTAAGTTTCAATTACTCAACTGCTAGCTTCGGGCTAGCTATATATGTGCCAATTTTAGGCTTATTTCTGCCACTCATGTCAAAAAGAACAGAATTATTGGACAATAATTAAAGTAGTGGCAAACTTTTCCAAAAGAAAACCTCGAAGCTTGAAAAGCTTTGGAGTTTACTGACAAATAATGCAAAGTTTTAATTACCAAAAAATCTTCTGGATCTTTTCGGAGACAGAAAAAGGGTCCACATTTGAAAAACTGACACCTAGCTGTCTAATCTCAGACTATAAGAAAGGGAGGCGGTTGAGACAGGAAGATGCTGAAAACTCAGAAAAATTAACAAGACAAGAAAAATGCCTTCCCCAGCTACTATTTTCTTTGTTGAGGGTGCCTCTCTAGGAAGAAGAAATAGGTTAGCTTATAGCATGGTGAATGAGCAGCAAGAGGAACTACCAAATGATCTGGCGAGAATTCCTCGTTTAGTGTTTGTTGATGAACTATATTCATCTAGGTTCTTTGTAACTCCTATGGAAGAAACATTCTTCCTAGAGGACCAAAGCAATCTAAGGGCTTCTTTTTATGGCTCGGCTAACTCTATTATGTTTTTCATATCTAATAGACAGCAGGAATTTCAGCTAGAGCCTTCCTGTCAAATTTTAAATCAAAGCAGTTATTATCAGGTTTCCATGATGGTTCGGAGCGTCCCAAGGGGGACTAGGTTACCACCTACATGGCCTAAGGTACGACTTTTACTGTGGAATTGCAGGGGTGTAGCAAGAAGGTCTCAAGACTTTGTGCGTACCTTAAGGGATCTGAAGAATCAGTACAAGCCTAACATGGTATTGATTACTGAGACTTTGTGGCAAGCAGGAGAGAATCATGGAGTGATTCCACTTCGTTTTCCTCCAACGAATCGGTTTGAGATACCTGGAGAAAACAACATGGGTGGTATGTGGTTCTCCTGGAACGACAGTGTTAGGGTCAACAATAATGGTGAGGCTCAGAGTTTCAAGGTTAATGTTGTACCCAACTGTTAAATAATTTCATTCAGCTTTATGTATGAGAACAATTCGTGGCCGTCGGGTTTCCTCCTCCCGGCGGCGCGTCCGGCGCCGGCAGAGGGCGGGGAAGGTGCTGGTCAGCCGGCGACGGCGCGGGGAGCACACCGGTGGTGGCGGTGGCATGTACTGCGGCGCGCATCGTCTTCGTGTGAACAGTAACCGTGAGCTGTTCAAGGTGACGGGTTTCTTTCTTCTTCAGTTTTTTTTTTCATTCATTTTTCCAGCCTATTTTTGCACTGAAAATCGTCTTGCTCGGGGTAGGCTCGGGGTAGAAGACGATCGTGCTGATAACGTGTTGTAAATAAAAGGAGAATTAATAAAGAGAAAAAGGGCAAGGAAAGTGAAGGCAGGAAGAGGAAGAACTCATCAGCTCACACTCGTTTTTCATCAACCCAAAACCAGTGTTTACAGATAATAGATAGGCTGAGGAATACAAGGGATGGTAGGTGTAATATTTGTCCTTTAATGACATCCAAAACACGTTTCTTTTACAACACTTTTGAGGTTTTTTTCTTCTATGACGTGCTTTTATTTCACTTATATTGGCTCGAATTTCATTTTGCTTGAACTGAGGGCTTATATAGCCCCCTACGTAGGCGATCCTTTTATAAGATAGACTTTGCACACTTTGTAGGAGCTTATAGTGAGCTCTTTTTGCCCTTTCCAGGCAGGTTTAAGTTGTGCTAAGTATTGCCTCAATCGTTTGTTATCATGCGACGTCTAGAAACGTAATTAATTTATATGTCACGTTCAATATAAGATTCTAGAAAAATGAAAAACCAATCTAGGTATAGTGGCAAGCAAATTATAAACCCAATCTTGTTACTCTGAAAAAATAAAGATTAACACTTTCTTGTTAATTAATCATAAACCATGTGGTGCATGTAAAAATGAGTCTGATGTGAACAAAAATCTAAACGATAATAGCATCCACAAAATCCCCATCATCAACCAAATAAGCCTGACATGATTCCAGGCCAATGTTCAACCTCTGTTCCTCACCAAGGGTAGCGCTGAATTTCAAGCAATGTAGAAGTGTTGCATCATCCTTCTTCTCATGTAGTTCTTCTCATGTAGTCGTGCATCATCCTTCTTCTGACGTCGTAAGCAAAAAGCTGCCCAGTCTCTCGGTAAAACAAGAAGACGATCGTGCTGATAACGTGTTGTAAATAAAAGGAGAATTAATAAAGAGAAAAAGGGCAAGGAAAGTGAAGGCAGGAAGAGGAAGAACTCATCAGCTCACACTCGTTTTTCATCAACCCAAAACCAGTGTTTACAGATAATAAATAGGCTGAGGAATACAAGGGATGGTAGGTGTAATATTTGTCCTTTAATGACATCCAAAACACGTTTCTTTTACAACACTTTTGAGGTTTTTTTCTTCTATGACGTGCTTTTATTTCACTTATATTGGCTCGAATTTCATTTTGCTTGAACTGAGGGCTTATATAGCCCCCTACGTAGGCGATCCTTTTATAAGATAGACTTTGCACACTTTGTAGGAGCTTATAGTGAGCTCTTTTTGCCCTATCCAGGCAGGTTTAAGTTGTGCTAAGTATTGCCTCAATCGTTTGTTATCATGCGACGTCTAGAAACGTAATTAATTTATATGTCACGTTCAATATAAGATTCTAGAAAAATGAAAAACCAATCTAGGTATAGTGGCAAGCAAATTATAAACCCAATCTTGTTACTCTGAAAAAATAAAGATTAACACTTTCTTGTTAATTAATCATAAACCATGTGGTGCATGTAAAAATGAGTCTGATGTGAACAAAAATCTAAACGATAATAGCATCCACAAAATCCCCATCATCAACCAAATAAGCCTGACATGATTCCAGGCCAATGTTCAACCTCTGTTCCTCACCAAGGGTGGCGCTGAATTTCAAGCAATGTAGAAGTTTTGCATCATCCTTCTTCTCATTTCGTTGTGCATCATCCTTCTCCTGACGTCGTTGTGCATCACTCTTCTCCTGACGTCGTATTGCATCATCAATATCATCGATCAAATATTCTGGGTCGAAGTTGAAGTCTATTGGTCGAAATGGTCTGTGGCCAATGCCAATATATCTTTGAGTTCTGATAATGCTGTGGGGATTTTCTTCAGGCTTGGTATCAAACAACAGGCAAAACCTATTCCCCCCCAAATGACCCAAAATTGCACGCTTGTGAAACTTAAAATTTTTAAGTGTAAAAGCCCAATCCACCAGATTGCTATAGTAGCTTACTTGGTTGTCCACGTCGTAAGCAAAAAGCTGCCCAGTCTCTCGGTAAAACCAATAAACAACCTGACCAACAGCTATTCCTCGTTTGGCATCATGATCATGAGGAGGGAAGCAATGGTTTAAATCGGAGTAGTACTTAAAAGATTTGTTGGCCACATCATATCTAAGGATCAAATCTCTGCCTACTTCTGAAGTCATCATGAGGAAAAAGATATAACCATCCTCTGTATTCCCTGCCGTCAGGGTGTAGCAATGATCAAGGTCTGGAATGCCACTGGGAGGATCAATCGGCAAAGACTGCCAAGAACCGGTAACAGGGTCATAAAGATCCAAGCACAGGCGGTTGCGGTTGTGGGATAACTCTCTTCCAAGCACGTATAACTTCCCCGAAACGACAACAGCTGGTCCCTCAGGAAGAGTTATAATGCTACTCTTACGTCTCCAGCATCCATAGGGGCTGGCCAAACTAATAGCGAGCACACTTCCCGGATCATGTTTTTTTATGCGTAGACCGTGATCGTGTTTTTTTATGCGTAGACCGTAGAGGTGATTGTCGAGCACGGCCCAATCTTCTGCCTTGTAGTAGTTGGAGAAGACAGGGGACAAGCGTCGACAGTCTTGAATGTTACGATGAGTGTGTTGGAAGGAGAAATTGTCTGGATTGCCACACTTTGAACCATACGCGTCAGAGAGTTCGAAGGTATACCATTGTGTTCTCCCTTCAGGGCCGCGCTTTTGTTTCATAGAAAACCAAACAGATTTGGGGCCTCGCGTTGTACTGGACGAGAGTTGTTTTCTCGTTCGAGAGATCATATTTCTGATCTGACCAAATAGATAAACCAGTATCCTCTGCAAAACCATGATATTGTTTGTTTGTCTGCCCTTGTAACAGCTGTGGTCGTTGATGTATATATGAAGAGCTTCGGCTTGAGATTGTATTAAGGGAAAAAAAAAAAAAAGAGGAGTCCCTAGTGAGCACGAACACGGATTACTAGAAGTTTGTGCACAACTAGACGAGAAAGTACGAGACATAGGTGGTGTTTGTGGCTTGGGTTGGTATAACAGGCGATGGTAACTAGATTGGAAGACTGACTTTGACATGAGGGAGGACTCATTAATGTACGTGTTTGAGTTTATGTTTTGAGAGGAGCCAGATATAGTGGTGTTGTTTGGGAAGAACACTGAAAGCGGAAATTGGCACCGACACCTACGTACGTATCTTGTGATTTGTTGGACATGGATGAAACCTGTGGTAGAGTTGTAAAGGGATAAATATGCTGCAAAAAGTGAACATGTCTGTGCTATGTAAATCCTTAGAGTGGAGATATCTAAGCATCGGTAACCAAGGTGCATTGGGCTATTGCCATGAAATTAAATGCATGGAGATGATCTGAAATGAAACATGTGTTTATTGTATGGCCTTAGATATATGTGGATAGAAAGCTATATATAGTCCAGTGTCTGATTGTAAAGAAGCTCTCGTATGGTGTCTTGTTTTGCAGAATTTTTGTAGGCATGCGGTTGACTGTTGCATAGAAACTAAAGATTTATTAACTGTGGGAACATGAAGGGCATGTTTGATGAATAAAGCACGACCAATGGGATTAGGAATAGAAGAATTACCAATACCTGAAATAAACATTTCATATCCATTGCTTACTTGCACAGAATTACGACTAAGATACTCGGAATAGTTGTGCAGGCTATGCTGACCTGAAGTCACATAATAACTAGTCCTTGTGATGGCCAAAAAAAAAAAAAAAACTAGTCCTTGTATTAGGAAACCATAATTATGAGAAACAGTAACGGGTTCCTTACCAACAACGCAACTATTGTACTCTTTGTCATTGCCCTTTCTTAGTAGATCTAAGATTTGTTACCTACTTGGTCCGTCTGTCACGTACCATTGACTGACGTTGATGATACCACAAGGACCCGATCACTAAGTGTACAGAAGCATGCAGAAGAAAAAAATGGGCAAAACATTTGTGAAGGTGCTTATATGTTAGTTCTTATTAGCCTATCACTTGTCTTTTGGGAACGAGAAGATTCCAATTCTCGGAATGCCTGGTTCTGCACTGTCCCAAGAATTTGTAGTAAGCGAGTACTCCTTGCAGGGTACAGTGCCAATGGCTGATTATCTCTTCTATCAATTTGCTTTTGCTTCCATTATTGTTATCTTTCTGGGTGGGTCATTACTAGGGAAGATGAACTTCTATGCACACGGAGGTGGCCTGGTTGTAACTCTACTGTACTGTGCCATTGGTGGGGCTTGAAATGGTGTATGCCTGATAAGTTGGATGCTTTTCTCCTATAATAACATATAACATATAACTATATGTAACTGCTACTTTGTAATAACTGCTGTGTAACTCCTTGTAACTCCTTGTACTTATTATATATACAAAGGTTATGGCAGTATCTACATGTAACTGCTATTTTGTAATAACTGCTGTGTAACTCCTTGTAACTCCTTGTACTTATTATATATACAAAGGTTATGGCAGTATCTACATCTGCCTATTCCATCCTATCTTGTGTTTATGGTAGCAGAGCGCCAGGTTCTTTTTTTTCTAAAACATGTCTAGTACTAATTCTTCTTCATCTTCCTCTACTTCTGAAACTCTAGTATCTTCTGCCTCTCAATCATCATCCTCCATTGTTATTTCTATTAGTAATATTAAACAATATGTGCCTGAAACTTTAGAATTTTCAAACTATCTTTTATGGCAAAATCTTTTTGTTACTGTTCTTCATTCTCATCAGGTCTATCATCATATTGATGGCAGTGGAGATACACCCCCTCATACCATTGTCAATTCTGATGGTGGCATGGTTCCTAACCCAGCCTACACTCTTTGGAAACAAAATGATTCAGTTGTTGTTTCATGGATCAATGCAACGGTTAGCTCTGACATCCTTCGGCATATAGTTCAACCAGGAATTTTTCTATCTGCACTTGAGACTTGGCTTGCCATAGAGGCATTGTTTCTTGATCATGTAAATGCTAAGTATCTTCAATTTCGTACTGATCTTAATCAAGCCAAGTTAGGTTCTCGTTCTATGTCGTCTTTTCTTCAACATGTTAAAAGCCTTGCAGATTCTCTTCACGCCATTGGTAAGC
>JAKUCV010004071.1:35484-55761 GCA_028386065.3 Turnera subulata | reverse complement strand
CAATGTTTCTGCCATTTATTTGGCTCATAATCCGGTTCATCATCAACGCACCAAACACATTGAAATTGATATTCATTTTGTTCGTGAAAAAGTTCAATCTGGTGCCCTCCAAGTTTCTCATATCTCAAGTTCTGATCAAGTGGCTGACATTTTCACCAAAGCAATGTCTGTTTCTTCCTTTCAATATCTGCGTGACAAGTTGTGCATTGTTGCTCCTACGCACATCTTGCGGGGGGCTAATAACATATAACTATATGTAACTGCTACTTTGTAATAACTGCTGTGTAACTCCTTGTAACTCCTTGTAACTCCTTGTACTTATTATATATACAAAGGTTATGGCAGTATCTACATCTGCCTATTCCATCATATCTTGTGTTTATCCTAATCCTATAGTGGACTTACGTAATGGGTTGATGGTATTGCTTTCTAACCATATGTCTTATCTGCATGTAACAAAAATGCCGCAGAGTTTTTACAGTTGGCTATCTAATTTAAGACCACCTAATTTTCTTAATGCAAACCAATTATAGTCAGTGATGCGGAGCCGAAATTTTGATGTCTTCACTTAGTTCCAAATAGAATGAGCCTCAGTCGAGCTACGCTTAGGCAGCATGAATTTTTGTGGAAGGCAAAGTCATCTGAAGTTCAAAGACGCTTAAGATTTGAAAAGGCATTAACAGGAACTACAGAATAATTACTAGGTGATGCATTGCAATACTGCAAGTGTTATCAACTTTATCATAGTCTGCTCTCGTGCTTTGCCGTACACCACCAACTCACACTGCCTTAAGCACTCTGGTCTTTCTATTTTGTACTTGTGTGTCCTCAATAAAATATCACATCCTTTGCTTTAAAAAAAAAAAAGAACAATAGTTGTTTTTGAGCCAGACACAACAAAGAAAGAGTAGATATCCTCCATTTGAAGGGCATTTACATCTCTTCTCCTCAATGGCATCCTCGACTCGCTGCAACAAAGAAAAAATTTATACCATCAATATATATCTTTGTTGTTTGCAAGAAAAATAAATGTGTAGAGAATTAATAACAATATTAACTTAGCATAGTGCTGCTAATCATCCTGTTTTATAAGAGGATTACAATTTTAGCAGAAACCTCAAAAACAAGATACAAGTAATTTTTAAGCGCACAGTATAACTAGAAACGTGAAGTGGTTAAATCTTACCTCTTCCTTCAAATTCAAGTCATAGGTTTTAGATCTTTTGACTTTTATTGTTGTTTTAATTTTACTGGATGTAAAGCAGCAGCACATCCGAATGAGACAAACCTGGAAAAAAATGGATTATTAGAGAATCAACCCAAAACAATGGATTATTAGAGAATGGTAACTAAGCGGCAGAGATGTGAGTTAAAAAGATCTACGTACCTTTATCAGCTAATTCTTAAACACTGGAAGAAGTGCTTGATCTTAGCTGAGAAAATAGCAAAAAAAATGAAGTCGCCACAACACCACTCAAAAAGTTGAAAATGAAGCTCTTAGAGAAACACAGTAAATGGTAATGAGAGAAGACCGAAAAATTAACGTTTCTACTAGCAGTGAAATGCAATTGACAATTTTTCCTACTTATTTTATTTTTTTTGTCTGGTTGCATGTTGGATTTAAAATCAAATATTTACAGGAAAATATTGAGATTTTACAAGGAAAAAGTTTATCTTTCTGTCTGCTCTCTTTCTCTGTAAGAACATACTTAGCAGTTACCACGAACATAATCTGCTTATGCCAATAATTCAGGTACTTACTTGGGGACAAATGCCTTAAAACCAACAAATAATGTCGCTAATTTCTCAGTATTCAACCACGTCTATAATTTTAGAGAAAATAATTCGGTCAGGCCTGGCCAAGGACTTCCAGGATTGGCAAATGTTTGACAGAGTTGAGATGTTGAAGCCCATTGTAATCCAGATATTCGCTCATGCGTAGTGGTATGTCTAACATGGCAGGTCGTCAGCGACGTGGTTCACATAATGGAACATCCCTGCAGCAAAGCATCAGCCATGATAAGCAACATATATGTTAAAGGCAACTAATGTATCACAGGAAAAAGAATTTTAGAAAATGTTGAAGTCAAGCTTGCAGTTGATCGAATTACGTGATGGGTTAATCAATAGGAACTAGGCCTGGCTGGCACTGATTTTCCAAGTCATGATGTGTGCACGTACCTCGTTGATATTCTCAAAAATTCATGGAGCAAAGATATTCTCAAAAATTCATCTTCGAAGTGACTATCATCAAATTAGAATGAGGCCAGGAGATGAATGGAAGACGGCTTTCAAGACTCGTAATGGTTTGTATGAGTGGCTAGTCATGCCATTCGGATTATCTAATGCTCCAAGCACTTTTATGAGACTCATGACTCATGTTTTTAGACCATTCATGGGAAAATTTGTTGTTGTCTATTTCGATGATATTTTGATCTATAGAAGGTCTCAAAAGGAGCATTTGGATCATCTGCATAAAGTATTTCAGACATTGCGAGAGCAAAAGCTATATGCCAACCTGAAGAAGTACCATTTCTTTACAGATAATGTTGTCTTCCTTGGCTACATTGCCTCATCCGAAGGAATCATGGCAGATCCAAGCAAGATTGAAGCTATTTCTAGCTGGCCAACTCCATCTTCTTTACATAATATCAGGAGATTTCACGGCCTTGTTTCTTTTTATTGCAGGTTTATTCGAGGTTTTAGAACTTCTATTGCTCCAATCACAGAGTGCTTGAAAGATGGATCATTCCATTGGACTGAAGCAGTCCAAAAGAGCTTTGAGCTTGTGAAGAAAAAAATGACAGAAGCTCCAGTCCTAGCTCTTCCAAATTTTGACATCATTTTTGAAGTGGAATGTGATGCTTCAAATGTCGGCATTGGTGTTGTGCTCAGTCAAGAAGCAAGGCCCATTGCTTTCTTTAGTGAAAAGTTGAGTGACTCTCGAAGGAAGTATTCTACTTATGATAAGGAGTTCTACACCGACCATGAAGCCTTGAAATACTTAAACAGCCAACACAAGTTGACAAAGCAACAAGCTAAATGGGTTGAATTTTTACAGTCGTACACTTTTTCTCTCAAACACAAGTCTGACAAGCTCAATCAAGTGGCTGATGCTCTAAGTGGAAGGCATCTAATGCTTAATTCTATGGAGACCACGTCATTGGATTCGGGTAATAAAGGAGCTTTGTCAAGATGATGTTGATTTTGGCTCAATTTGGCAAGCTTGTTCTAAAGGATCCATTGATCATCACTATTTCAAGCAAGACGGTTTTCTTTTCAAAGATAACAAGTTATGCATTCCTCAGTGTTCATTAAGAGAGGCAATTATTCGAGAAGCTCATGGAGGAGGTCTTGCAGGTCATTTTGGCAGAGACAAGACTTTAGCCCTTATTCAAGAAAAATTCTTTTGGCCAAAAAAGACAAGAGATGTTGCACGTCTGGTGGAACGATGTGGCATCTATCATAAAGCCAAGATGCATGGATAAAATACTGGCTTATACACACCACTTTCTATTCCTAACTCACCTTGGGAAGATGTCAGCATGGATTTTATTCTTGGACTTCCATGCACACAACGTAACAAGGATTCAATCTTTGTTGTCGTTGATAGATTTTCCAAGATGGCTCATTTTATTCCATGCAACAAAACAGCGGATGCAAGCCATATTGTTGATCTCTATTTTCGTGAAGTTGTCAAACTTCATGGAATTCCTAAGTCCATCACTTCAGATAGTGACACCAAATTTTTTAGTCACTTTTGGAGAACACTCTAGAGGAAATTTGGTACTAAATTATAATTTAGTACATCTCATCATCCTCAAACAGACGGACAAACTAAAGTAGTGAATCGAAGTTTGGGAATTCTTCTAAGAAGTTTGGTTTGCATCTTGCTCAAGCTGAATTTGCTTACAACCATTCGAAGAGTCAAACCACAGGTCATTCCCCTTTTGAAGTGGTATATGGTCTCAATCATAATAGTCCTTTGGATTTAATTCCAATTCCGATTAAAGAAGGATTTAGTGAGATGCAAGTGAAAAGGCCCAGGAGATCAAGAAGTTCCATGAAAAGGTGAGAGCTCACATTGAAAAACAAACTGAAAAATATCGTGAGCGTGCAAATAAATTTCGGAAGCCAGCAACATTCAAAGAAGGTGACTTAGTGTGGATTCACCTGAGGAAAGAAAGATTTCCTGGTAAAAGAAAGTCAAAACTCTCTCCCTGAGCTGATGGTCCATTCAAAGTTTTGCAGCGTGTTGGAGAAAAAGCTTATAAAATTGAACTTCCAGAAGACTATGGGGTTTCTGCAACATTTAATGTGGCCGACTTGTACCCATATAATGCAGATGATGGGGATATAGCCTCGAGGACGAGTCTTCTTTTAACCGGGGAAGATTAATGCAGGAGCATACTTGCAATTAAATGCCTTGCAATTAATGCTACCTAAATTGGTTCTTGCTCACAATTATTGCTATCCAAAAGGTGATCACCGAAAGAAGATTTTATGACAAAATTCCAAAGATTCTTAATGACAATCATTAATGAGAGAGTTAATGCATATAGCTTTTATGTAATAACCCCTATCCTAAAACCTATATAACCCCTATTCTAAAACCTATTGCCACCACCTATAGCTATAGTAGTAATTATGGTTGTTGTATCATTAATTGTCTTTGTTTGCATGTGCATGAAAGTTCAAGGTATTTTCCTATAAATACCTGTGCATGTAACGTTAAGCAGGTAGGAGTGAATAAGATTGAGAGTTTTCTTTCTAGTAAGAGTTTATATTCTTCTTCTTGGTTCATTGCTCGAAGGAGGATTCCTTTGAGTTTTTGTTCTAAAAACACTTATCTCTTGTCTTAATTTTCCTTAAGTGGTGATAATCTGTATCTCTAGGATTATTAGTGAGAGTGAGTGTCATAATCAATATATTTAAGGTGGTGATAATCTGTATCCTTAAATATTTTGGTCACCCCACACATCCAAATCAAATACTCTTTAATTCCATCCTTGGTCCGGCATGAGCACATCAAGAACATAACACTGAATAAAGATAAACCGCAAGGGAATAATTAAAGAAAAAGAGCATGGCTTGAAAGTCCAATATGTTAGAATAATTATTTTATGCCTCGAATATCTTGATAAATTATTAGACAATCAAGAACAATAGTCAGGTATAGCAAGGCGTACTTGAATCCATGATGAACAAACTTGAACGATGACTTGAGAGGAATGGGAGCTTCCAAGATTTGGTTCCAACGCTTTGTGTATTTTTCTGTGATGGGGCAGAGAAAACTGACGCAGGAATAATCTTGGAGACCACAACCTTATATTATATCCTTTATATATTAGGTCAATTAGGGTGCCCATAAAACCCTAATTACTTGTATTGAGTTTCTACACATAAAAGTCCATACCACCTTAGATGTCTCCAGAGCCAAAAATAGATCACTTAATGGCCCCATAAAATTAGACAGTCTTTAATATAATTGTAATTAATAATATAAGCCCATAAATTAAATAATTCCAACAATCTTCCACTTGGGCTATATTATTCTTGAGACAATTATATTCCAGAGTGTGCACAAAAATGACTGTCTTTCTCGAAACATCTCCTTAAATAATCTGGTCCATCTACTATATTAGCATGGGATCAAAGCGGCCTTCGTTACACTTATTTGTAACTGGACCCATCAATAGTCACCATACTAATATATTCAATGACATTGATCAAGTATGGATGTGTATCATGGAAATTACATGTAATATGATCATACATGCCTATTTCCAACTGGTCCTCAAACCTTATGAGATCAAACCATAATAACATAATCAGAGAATAAACAAACCAAATGTATTTTATTCTGTAGAAAATACAAAGTGCGTCTGGAAATAAGAACAACAAATTGCAAACTCCCACTGAAACTGTATTTCGTCAAACAATGACGAATCTGAAGCTCATATGAGTGGTTTGCTCACGAAAACCTTAACTGGTAATCTCTTTAATGAGCGGATCCGCAACAATGGAGTTTGACCCAATATGTTCTGTATATACTTGTTCTCTCTGAACTCTTTATTTAACAGCAGAAAATTTAATGAGTTGCTGTTAATGATGGAATACACAATGGCTTATTAATTGTCACATAAAATCCTTAGTGGCTTACTAATACCAATCATAATTTGCAGCTTAGTGACAATTCTGTAGCCATATTTCACACTCGGATGCCTCAAAACAAGTTATTAACTCAGCTGCCATACTGGAAGAATCATTGAGTGTCTGCTTAATACTCTTTCAGAAATAGCTTCATCAGTTAGTAAATAAATATAACCCAAATATGGATCTATTACTTTAGTGGCATCCAACAAAATTAGAATCAGAATACCCAGTGATTTTCACAGATTCTAATTTCATATATGTGAGCATATATACTTTATTCTGTACAAATACCATACAACCCTTTTGCTGATCTTTAATGATCCATTTTAGGGTTATTGAGATATTTTGTCTATATAATATCCCAGGAATGTATGCTATATCCAAATGCATACATACTTGACTATACATAAGACCTTTAACTGTAGATGCATCATAAATTTTGCATCTTATACTGTGGACATTAATTGAGACTAAACTTGTCTCCTTTAGAAATAGGGGTATTTCCTGGTTTATAATTCTTTAATCCGAATTTGCTAAGAACTTTAATGAGATAACCTCTTTTGTGACAACCCAAGGATACTTTGAGAACGATCTTGATGTATCTGAATCCCTATTACAAAAGAGGCATCACCAAGATCTTTTATTTCTAAGAGTATTAGAAAATTCTTGGTTTATACTTCATGCATAGCTCTCTATTAGCAAATGATATATCGTTGACATCTTAGACCAGGAAACTAGCTTTACTCCCACTGAACTTATGGTATACAAAATTGTCGCTTATATCTATCTCAGAACTTAATGAGATTATTATTAGACAAAAAATAGTAATACCAATGACAGAAAGCTTGTTTAAATTTATAGATGGATTCTCTTAATTTTCAAACCATTTTCTTTGAGTCTACTAATACAAATTATATGGTTGCACCATATAAATTGTCTCTTCAATATCACAATTGAGAAACACAATCTTTATATCCATCTAATGCTCAACGATAAAATAAGCCACAAGTGTCAGTATTATCTTGAAAGAATCTTTCCTTGAAACCAGAGAGAAAGAGCTTTTAGAAGCAATGCCACCCTTTTGAGTGTAGTCTTTTATGACAAGATGAGCCTTATATCTCTCAAAATTGCCCTTTGAGTCCTTTTGGTGTCAAATAACTATTTGTGACCAATCGGTTTCTCACCTTCAGGCAATTTGTCAAGATCCTAAATGTCTTTGTCTTTCATAGACTTAATCTCATCATTGACGGTATCCTTCCACTTTTGAGGATAAGAACTCTTTATGACTTGATGGACACTGATAAAATCATCTTCCATCAATCCTACACCATCCTTATATTCTTAGGAAAAGATAATATAATCATGCGAATTTGCACTTCTCCTTTCTCAAGTTGAATTCTTTAGCGGCACTTGTTCTTGAGGTTGTTGAGTTTGAACCTTATGAATGATTTCTAAATTTCAGAGAAAGACTCCTACAATGTTATCTTGAATAACATCAGTGATGGAAACTTGATCATTGTCTATAAAAAAACATAAGAAGAGAAATAAATTCCTCCTCAAAGACAATATTTTCCATCTTATCTTCCCCTCCAAACTCAATTTTCTCAAGAAATCTGGATTTCTGTCACAAAATAACTGAATTGTGAGACAAAAAACTTGAAACCCCATAATTACTCAAAGTTACTTAGCAAAGTAGTAGCTACCGATCTTTAGATCCAATTGGCCTAAATGGCCTACCCTTAGTTGGATCACTCCAAATGAATAGATGCCTAATATTAGGCTTCTAGCTTGTCCATATTTCATGAGGAGTATTAGCTATTACTTTGACTGTAACCTTACTGAGGATATAAGCTGTATCTTTAGTGCTTCTTCTTAGAGCGAAATTGGTAAAATAGAATGACTAATCATACATCTTACCATGTCCTTAAGCATTTTATTGCATCTTTCAGCAATACCATTCATGCTTAATTTTACACAATATTGTGTACTGGAAACCATATACCTCTAAGAATTAAGAGAAAGGCTTTAGAGATTTTCTACCTCTTTTATTATATCTATCATTGTGGCCACCAATAATATATATAATTACTTTATTCTATATTAGTTAATTTATGCTTTGTACCATGCCTTATTATGCAAGATTTCAATATATGAAGTCTTAAACATAGGTTGTCATTTACAAACTGAGAACTAGTATCAATAGAATTTGAATTTCCAAAAGACCAATTTTATTATTTCTAAATGGACAAGAATAACTAGATTTGTCCAAAAATAGAAATAAACTAAATTTCATCTAAAATACAAAATTTATTATTTCTAAGTAGACAAGAATAACCTGATTTGTCCATAATAGAAATAAACTAAATTTTATATAAAAGACGGTACCAAAAGGTCTATTTTAAACTCAAATACAATTCAGTTCTCATTAACAACCTATAAAGCCTCAGAGCTTCAATAAAAGTTGATTTACATGCCATTGTCCCATAAAGATGTATCTTTCAACATCATTTGGCTTTTGACACATCAGCAAATCTTGCATAGATACACTTATCTGAATAGTAAAACTGAAATCTATTCGTAAAGTGTATCTTGGTACTTGAGTGAACTTAACTTCAAAACAAGATAAGTACCTTTCTCAACACGCCCAATGGTGCATAGTTGGGATATATTTCCACCCTTCTTGCAAAAAAAACAAGTAAATACCAAAATTTGTTGCTTTTGCACTTTCTTTTGTGGTATCCCAATTGCAGCTTTATTTCCTCTTTTCCTTTTGTGGTCCTTAGAGGAATTTGCCAATCAAGCATTTCATAGTTGCTCTCTTTAAATATATTATCTTCTTGCACATAATAATCTTTTCAAAAAATCTTGATTCCTTACGAGTACTCAACTCACTATAGATTCACCATAGAGTGCAAGAAGATATATAAATGCCAAATATGAGCAAAACTTTAGAAGGCTCTAACTTTAATGCCTTTAAGTTTAGGAAAAATAAGGCATCTCCATGATGTACTCCCTTATATTCTCTATCCTTACGCATGTAGAAATAAATTTTGAAACTAATAAATTTTTTTCAACCTTTATGCTCTTGGCAAAGTGCTTTAAAAGTTTCTCAAGAAACTTTTAAACATTATCCTCAATGGACATACTGCCCCCTGAAGGTTTCTGGAATCGCATATCTTATGATCATGAGACTCATGCGATTATAACATTCCCAGCTCTAAATATCCCGCTTAATCTTATGGGAAATTTTATCTGTATGAGGGGTAAGTTAGTCTTTCCATAGCGCATAGCCTATATCTTATACAACTAAGAACAATCATAATGTTCTCATCCACATCTCAAAAGTTGTGTCATTAGTATCATTAAGATTGATACTTATACACCAAATAAGCAGAAACTGTAACTTAATAAAGAATTAAACACATTCAGCTCACAATCCTTAAACCATAAACACAACATAGTAATTAAATTCAATCTGTGTGGTGGGCCCCAACATGATACCTAGCACAATATTGATATTTTAGTCGTTGGACAGAAAATATCAACTTGTAAGTGGTACTCTCATGTCGTAATCAAATATTGATGATTAGACCTGTCAAATAATAAGTCTTTCGTTGGACCGTCTTATTATTCACATGGCATACCGAATAACCATTACATATTTATTACCACAAGTATATGTGCAATTTTGGCCAAATAGCAATCCTCCGTTGGGCTGATTACTATTCGCATAAATAACACATACACGCATATCATATTTTAAAATAAATTAATTTACACATGAGAGTTTACGTTGGTAACATGTTGGTTCAATTAATCTACTAAAATACTCGACATCCCAAAATAATATAATACCAGATATTGAATTTAATATCACAAAAAATGTTTTGCAGGAATAAAATATTCCTTAACTTTAGTCCTTTCTGGACAAATTTCAAAAAAATCTGCACGCAAGGCTTAAATTGCAAATCTGTCATGTTAGGGACTGGAATGATAGAAATAAAAATATAGGGACCAAAGTGAAAAATATTGCAAAAATGCTAAACCTTATGCGATCTTATCCTGATGCAATAGTCTCATTATTCTCTTCTTAAATGGTAGTGCATGTCTCACCATGTTGTATTGATACAGTAGCAGATAGACAAATATATTGTAGAAAAAACAATAAAATCAAATTACATGTCTAAATATGTTGACCAAAAGCAACCAACCAGTACAATACTACAATTACCAGGTATGTGAGACAAGCCATATCCACCGATTCCAGCAGCATCAACCACTTCTTTAAAATTAATCGCAAAAGGAAAAAAAACGATTGCATGCCAAAATTTCACTGAATCGATGTGATATCAAACCCAAAATTTATTTTGTTTGTTGATTGATGAAACCTTATTCAATTTAATAAACAGACAAGACGAAAAGCCTACCAGTTCTTTCCATCATTGATTTTAATTTGACCAAAATCCTAATTAACTCGAAAGCATCAATCGGCAAATTAAAACCCCGTGTGATAGGCAATTCGATAAAAATCGTATGCCACTCTAATATGCAATTTAATTAATCGACCAAAACAAAACCGTATTTCAAAAGTCAGTTTAATTAATGACTTTCACGCATGATGCAGTGGACAACCAGAAATCATATTCATCCAAAAAATTGAATTGCTTCCTCAAAAATTGATCCGAAAAGAGAAAACTTGATGATATCGAATAATTTATTCAAGTAGACTCTGCTACCACTTGTTAGAATAATTATTTTATGCCTCGAATATCTTGATAAATTATAAGACAATCAAGAACAATAGTCAGGAATAGCAAGGCGTATCTGAATCCATGATGAACAAACTTGAACGATGACTTGAGAGGATTGGGAGCTTCTAAGATTTGGTTCCAACGCCATGTGTGTTTTTCTGTGATGGGGCAGAGAAAACTGACGCACGAATAATCTTGGGGACCACAACCCTATATTATTTCTTTTATATACTAGGTCAATTAGGGTGCCCATAAAATCCTAATTTCTAGTATTGGGTTTCTACACATAAAAGTCCATACCACCTTAGATGTCTCTAGAACCCAAAATAGATCACTTAATGGCCCCATAGAATTAGACAGTCTTTAATATAATTATAATTAATAATATAAGCCCATAAATTAAATAATTCCAACATAATATGCATGTACACATTCAAGAAAAGTAACCAAAATTTTGCAACAGAATACCATTTTACTGGATTATATTTTATCGAAAAAGTTAATGAGGCAAATGCATAAAACAGGTGAAAACCCCAACACTGGCTCGCTGATATTAGTGAAATGGTATCTTTTATTTTATTTTTTTTTACTTTTCCTTTTTCTTTAAACAAAAGTGAGAACATCCCTATGACTTTGATGCACCGATTTGGTGCAGCTGTAACTGAAAGCAAGAAATTGCAGAGAAAAGAGAAGAAAGGAAGAATTGCAGAGAAGAATGAGCAAGTGTATTCCCGAATAATCATCCGTGTACAACTTCCCACTTACTATTTATACCTACAAATGCAAAAGGCAACAATATGTCTTTCACAAGACTCACGACTCAACTCCAAAATAGCCATCCTTTGATAGGACCCACAAATGGTGTCATATCAACACTCCCCCCTTAGAGAATTCACAAACCAGTGAAAACAACCTCCTAGTATAGTTCCACACAAGAACAGTTTGGCTGCAATAACTCACACAAGGAAGCAAAATACTCAACATAAGGAAAAGGAAAACACAGACTCAACCGAACAACATCAACCCCTTAGACTACATCAATCAGCAAATTCTGAAAAACGGTCCATAATTTCATCCGACCATTCCCAAGAAGCATCAGCAGGAGAACAACCTGCCCAATGAATCAACCATTTAGTAACCGTGACTTTTCCCCTTCTAGCTGGTTTCTGTTCCAGAATAGCTGCAGGAACACAAGGAATTTCTGTTACAAAGAAAGGTACATTATTGGAACCAGTAGCCACAGGCCTGGGTGTAAGTTTCAACTGGGATACGTGAAAGACATCATGTATGTGAGCATCAGCTGGTAGTTGCAGACGGTACGCCACTTCCCCGATTTTCTCCAGCACCTTATAAGGTCTAAAGTAACGAGGTGAAAATTTCTGATTCACCCTTCACTGGACAGACTGTTGTTTGTAATGCTGTAGTTTCAAAAACACCTAATTCCCCACCTCAAACACTCGATCAGTTCGATGCTTGTTAGCCTGAACCTTCATCATCCCCTGAACCTTCAACAACTGTTGTTTAAGTAGCTGAATAGTATCTTCCCTATCCAGTAATGTGCGATCCAAAGCTTCGTTGTCAGAATCCCCCGGCAAATAGGGGATGTGCACAGGGGGAGCTACACCATACAATGCTTGGAATGGGGAGCACTGCAGGCTGGAATGAAAGGTGGTATTATACCACATTTCTGCAAGCGGCAGCCACTTAGACCACTCTTTCGGCTTAACAACTCCTGTCTGTCTATCTGTTTGGGGATGGTAGGTAGAAGAGTAATGTAAATCAACACCCTGCACTCGGAACAACTCCTTCCAAAACTTACTCAAGAACACAGCATCACGGTCTGAGACTATTACCATCGACATGCCGTGTAGCTTAACCACAGAATCCAAGAAAACTTGGGCAACCAAGGATGCTGAATAAGGATGAGGCAAAGCACAGAAATGTGCATATTTGGTCAACCGTTCTACAACGACCAAGATAACTTCCTTACCATTTGACTTGGGTAGGCCTTCAATGAAATCCATTGTGATGTGTGTAAACAGGGACTATGTGTGTAAACTGGGACTGTGGTATTGGCAGCGGCTGTAATAATCCCGGATAAGCAACACGTTCATACTTGTTTTGTTGACAAACTGTACAATTGCGGATGAATTCTCTAGCCCGCTTCTGCAGGCCCTTCCACCACAATACTCCTTTCAGCTGCTTGACTGTGGGTATAACTCCCGAATGCCCACCCCAAGCACTCGAATGGAACAGTTCAAGGAGATGCTTCTGTAAAACTGGATCATTCCCCACCACCAGCTTACCTTTTCGGCTCAACAGCCCATCATGCCATGTAAATTTACCCACTGTGTGAGAAGTTGACTGTTCCAACTCAAGCATCTTCGCTGCAAGCTAGGGATCAGTCTGCCAACTTTTTTTAATGTCCACCAATAAGTTAGAATCTAAGTCTGCAATCAACATCGAATAAAGAGCAGCCCCGGGGACCCGAGAAAGAGCATCAGCAGCAGCATTCTCCTGTCCTTTTTTGTATACAATTTCGTAATCCAACGCAAGTAACTTGGCTAACCAAGTAGATTGAGTGATTGTCGTCAATTGCTGCTCCAATAGGTACTTAAGGCTGCGATGATCCGTTCGAATGATGAAGTGTCTGTCCAAAAGGTATTACTGCCATTTTTCCACTGCAAACAAAACTGCTAGCAGCTCTTTTTCATACACCGATAGAGACTGGTGCTTGGAAGATATTGCCCGGCTAGCGTATGCAATTGGGTATTCGTTTTACATCAAGACAGCTCCTATTCCAGTACCCGAAGCATCAGTTTCTATGACAAATGGTTCTGCAAAATTTGGCAATGCCAACACCGGAGCTGAAACAAGGCTTGTTTCAGAGTTTTAAAAGTAGTCTGAGCTGGAAGTGACCAAGAGAAGGCTTCTGTCTTCGTCAAATCATGCAAAGGACGAGCAATGGTACCAAAATGGCGAATGAACCGTCGGTAATAACCTGCCAGGCCCAGAAAACCTCGTAAAAGCTTCAATGAAGTTGGGATTGGCCACGACTGAACTGCTGCAACTTTCTCCGGATCTGTCTCCACCCCAGCAGCCGAAATAAAAGGGCCCAAATACTACACTTTTGACGTCCCAAACACACATTTGCTACGCTTCAGAAAAAGGCAATTAGCCCTCAAAATATAAAAAACAACACATAAGTGATGCTGGTGGTCCTCCATACTTGTGCTGTAAATCATGATGTCATCAGAAAAAATAGGCACAAACTTCTGGAGATATTCACGGAATAGCTTGTTCATTAGACTTTGAAACGTTGCCGGTGCATTGGTTAAGCCAAAAGGCATAACCAGGAACTCCCAATGACCTTTATGACTCCGAAAAGCAGTCATATGAATATCCTCGGCTGCCATACATATCTGATAGTACCCCGAGTGAAGGTCTAACTTAGTAAACACTGCTGCTCCATGAAGTTCATCTATAAGCTCGTCTATAACTAGAATCGGAAAACGATCCTTCACTGTTTTGCTATTCATAGTGCGGTAATCAATGCACATCCGCCATGTTCCATCTTTTTTCTTCACCATCACAATCGGAGATGCAAAGGGACTATTACTCGGTCGTATAACTCCAGTGGCTAACAACTCTGTAATCATCTTCTCGATAGCATCCTTTTGAATGCTAGAATGTTTATAAGACCGTAGGTTGATCGCAGAAGTCCCCTCCTCTAAGGTGATATGATGTTCATGATCCCTGAAATGGTGGCAAAGAACGAGGTTCCTCAAATAAATCTGCAAATTCGCACAGTAATGGCTGGAGAGCAGTAGGATCAGTAGATTGGCCTGCAGGAGAATCACTAAAGTCATCAAAAATGTGCACAGAATTTCCCGAATTAAGATGAGAAGTAACCGGGGCAGTAGTAGAAGACACTAGGTGCAGGCTGCAACATTGCATGGGAATTAGTTTACTTGGATCATGAAGCATAGCAGTCAATTGTTCGGCTTCTATCTCCATCAAAGGAGTATTATATATGCCCTGCACAATCACCTCCGTCCTTTGTCCCAAAACTTAAACTGCAACACAGAAAAATTCCAGAGAGTATCACCAAGAGATTCCAACCAATCCGTACCAAGGACCAAATCATAACCACCAATATCCACTACAAAAAGATCGGAAGAGAAAGACCGCCCTCCTAATCGCCAATTGAATTTCTTACACATGGAATCACATTGCAAATTACTACCACCAGGAACAGCAACTTGCTGCTGAGTAATGGGTGAAAGTTTGCAACCGAGGCGTGATGTTGTACCCAAATCCAGATAAGAATATGAAGCTCCTGTATCCACCAAGGCATGCAAAAGTTGTCTGCCATGGATGACACGAATACGCATTCTTTTGCCCCCATACGTCCCCGTCAAAGCATATGCAGAGAGCTCATGAGCGAAAGAAGAAAGATCCTCCACATCAGCAAATTGAACCGAATACAAGCATTCATCTCCAAACAGTTCAATATCATCCACGGACGCATTACCTCCCACTTCTAACAAGAAAAACTTCCGTTGCTTGCAGCGATGACCTAGAGTATAGGCTTCCCTACATTAGAAACAAAGTCCTTTTTTTCGCAACTCCTCACGAACCTTAGGGTCCAACTTAGTAGTAACGCGTACAGGCTGCTTGGTAGTGGACAGCTTAGTACTCTGAGTACTGCGACTCAGAACAGAACCACCAAAACTCCCAGTAGAACAAGAAGTATACCCCGGAGAAGTAGAATTGGAAGGTCGCTGCCGCATCCGTTTGGCCTCATATACCTTGGCAATGTTGTAGGCTTCACGGACTATGCGAGGTCTTCTCAAAGTCACTTCATCTTGTAAATCTTCACGCAACCCTCCCAAGAAATGGCTAAGTACTAACTCAGGTGCTAAATTAGGCAGACGTGCCACCAGCATGTCAAAGTGCTGAAGATAAGCATCCAAATCTCCCAACTGATGATGGTTCTTAAGCGCCACCCCTGGGTCATCAAACACTGTGCAACCAAACCTCTCTTCCAATGTCGTGTTAGTTATAAGCCCAAAAGCCAGTCTATGGATGATTGTAGTCATGTATATACTTTGAGGTTATTCCAATAAATATGGTTATGAGATAATTGTTTGCACATATTTATAACCCTAGTTCATATTTGATATATTCTTAAATGTCCCTAGTCGATTATTATTACGGATGGGTTGTAATAATAAATTAAGACTAGCGTATGTTGAGAATTGCATATGTGATATGAATTCTACATACGGGTACAAGTTGGAGAACTTGTGGACTGGACCGACCCACATAAGAACCCTACATGGAACGTTATATGTATGTCATTAGCGGTTCTTATAGATGTATTGTCCTCCGACCTGAGATCGTCAAGGTATCCAACATATGAGTCATGTACTTTGATATTATTCCTAGTCATCCGTAACTGGGTGCACATAAGGGTAATCATTGGGTATATGACGAGTATGTAGTGGGTTTTGATTGATCAAGACGGGATTCGTTCGACCCCTGTAACGGGTATATTACCATATGGTTTCTTGATAGAGTTGAACTGTTAAATGCATGGCCATGCTCGGATTGGGTGATATGGTGATATCACGGGTATCCGTTTTACCGGTTAACTCGGGGATCAAGAAACATAGATTAGACACATACGAGATTGGCATATTCCATGTCTCGCGTTTGATCTAGATAATGGGACGAAAGGACGATGACATGTTCCGAGGCATATAGAATCAGCACTGATCTTGTCGTTCGGGTAGCAATGATGTGTTGCTAGACGCCGCTCTTTGTTTATAATTGTAAAATGAGATTTTACAATTATTGTCGGACGTTACAAGTGCCTACAGGGTCACACACAAAGAACCGTTGATTCGAGCAGTTGGTTGAACCATGGTTGGACCATGGCTGGACCGGGTGTGGTTGAACTGTGGTTGGACCATGGTTGAACCAGGGTCGTTTTGGGACAATAATTATCAGAATTATTGACCAGAGATTAGTGGAGAGGAGTGTTTATGTCTGCTTATGGCTAATGGTGGACATGATAATGAAATGTCATTATCATGGACCATTAAGGTCATTATCATGGGCCATTAGTGTTGGCCATTCACTTATGCACTAATTGAGGGATTAGAGAGAGTTAGTGATCAGATCATATTGGCTGCTCCCTCCCCTCTTTTTGCACGTTTTGACAGCACCAAAAACACCTCCTCTTCTCTTCTTCTTCCTTGTGAAAGATAGAAGAAAACCACACACACAAAAGGCACCCGGTTTTCTTTTTGCTAGCACATCAGTCCGGGGAGCTCGAGGCTTGATTCGTGAGACAATTCCAAGCCAATCACAGTTCGTGTGGATACCGTAGAGGAGCCAGGCCGTTGTCTTGCTCTTGCTGATTCCATACACAAGTTAGGTGAAAGATCCTAACCTTCCAGGTATGTAAAAATTGTTATACGGTTTATGCATGCTTCACTTGGTTCTTGGTTGAGTTTCCTTGTTTCCGCTGCTTGTTGTGCATATTATGAATGTCATAATAGCTCTAGGGAAACTTACATGCCGAAGCTAGCTCTGTGTGCGAAAAAGGGAGTAAATAATCCCGATTGCGAAGAAATCCGTGATACCACCGTAATGCATCTCCCTCTAAATTATAGACCACCAACCTCAGCTTCTGATCATCACTAACTCTTTCTAAATCAAAGAAATTTTGACAACGAAAAAACCATGTTTCAATGTCATGCCCATCAAAAATAGGAAATCCGCAGCTACGCAGGTTGAACCCCAATGGATCTACAGACATTGAAGACTGAAAACTGGAAGACATCATAGGTGGCCGTTGCGGAAAACCAGTAGATGAAGGAATAGTTGCCCGGGAACCATCAAAACGTGGAGCATTGGACTAGAAAAATTGACTGGCCAGAACATAACCAGTCAAAGGAGGCATGGAATTGGGTACTACAGAAGGAGTCACGCCCGTATAAAACCCGAGAGATGAAGGAAGTCCCGGAATTATGGAAGAACAAGGGGCCACTGAAAATGGAAGAGATGACGGACCAGGCCGGGAGGCATCCACAATCGATGGACCGGTTTGATCAGAAAAAATTGGGCGAAATGGAAGAGGAGCAGTAAGAGAATATTGCCTAAACTGTAAGGGAGCACCAATCTCAGAATCATCAACCATAGGAAGAGATGGCGGTATTAAAGGACGCAACCCCGATTGATGCATAGGAGCAGAAATCGCAGTCAATGATGTAGAAACACCGGGAAGAACTGAGCTAGGGTTAGGAGAACCCCCAATTCGGGGCGGTGGAACTGAATTAGGGTTAGGAGAACTCGGACGAGAAACCAGCAACTTCTCGATGCGAGAAGAAAAGGAGAGAAACTGATCTTGCGTCGATCTCTCTAACTTCGAAGCCAAGGCCTTGTTTTGATCCTTCGTCCCCGCCGTAAGCTTCGCCTGAACCTCCGCCAATTGCTGTTCTGTTTCAGCGGAGTGAGTACGAAGAGCCTCCTGCACAAAGTCCTTCACCGCCGCCGCAACAACAACCATGGTTGATTAATGGGTAGATCGCACAGACGACGCCAATTGATGCACCGAGTTGGTGCAGCTGTAACTGAAAGCAAGAAATTGCAGGGAAAAGAGAAGAAAGGAAGAATTGCAGAGAAGAATGAGCAAGTGTATTCCCGAATAATCCTCCCTGTACAACTTCCCACTTACTATTTATACCTACAAATGCAAAAGGCAACGATATGTCTTTCACAAGACTCACGACTCAACTCCAAAATAGCCATCCTTTGATACGACCCACAAACGGTGTCGTATCAGACTTTAACCAGCTCATGTTAAATATCCAGGTGAAAGTTCTATTTCTTTACAATAATAGTCATAATGATTTAATGCAATACAATGGAGATTTAGAAGAAGTAATACATATTTTACATCTAAGCAACTTGAGCAACTAAGTGATTAGTATATTGATGTAAAACAAAATCAGGGGGTGCCAATCTTTATTGATATTGTGTTCTTGTATACATGAGTATGACTTGGGGTACAAAGGCTAAGAATCGGGATAAGAGGAGAGGATCCCGGGAGAGAGAGTGAGTGGAGAAGAATGAGAAGAAGCCCCCCAAAATATCTGGTTTTTGGGGTATTTATTTGGAGTCAGCCCGACCACGTGTCGTGCTCCGATTGGTTGTCGTCAGATCACCTTTGGATAAACCCGTTGATAAGGTTTCGTGGGCCTCCCGGCTTTGGGCCTCGTCTACAGGTCCTGAGCCTCGTCTGCAGGTCCTGGTCCCTGATCCTTGGGCCTCATCTTGGGCCCTGACGTCTTTGGGCCTGCTCATCGGGTTGGGCCTATCTATAACAAGAGCTCCCCAAATAGTTGAGCTTGAGAGCCCGAGCATTTGAATCCTCTGGGCAACATGAAGCCTTTTGGTTGCCCCGTTAAAAACCTTATCAGGAAAAACCCGATGGGATAAAAACCTGATGAAGGGGAAAAAGAGTGCACCACGCATTCTATTTTCTTTCTGTCAGCGTTATGGATGTCACGGTAGTGCTGTGATATGATCCTCTTTGGCCACTTCGCTGGATGCCTTCTTTCCATGAGTGGGGCTTCTGGATGACCTCGCAGCACCTAGGTTCAGCTCCTCGTACGACTTTTACAGGTTCAGCTTTTAATACCTTGATGTGATCAAGTTCCTGGATCCTGCACCGGTTACTTCTCAGGCTCAAGGTCCTTCAATTATTGCTTCTAGAGCTCCCAGACATAGGTCCTGGCTTCTGGGTCACAGGACCTTTGTCTGTGAGTCCTTTAAAAATCGCTGGGTGCATAGGCCCTCTACTGAGCGTGAGGACTTAAGTCTACTAAGTTTGGAACATTCACCTTTTACGGGCACTTGGTCCTTCACTGGACGTGTGGCCTTAATGTCTTATTTTTTAGGACCTTTCCCTTTTGGGCATTAGGTCCTTCGCCAGAAGTGGGGCCTTAACCCCTTAATTTCGAGGACCTTTGCCTTTAACAGGCATGCGGGGCCTTAACCCCTTGGTTTCGAGGACCTTCACCTCTTACGGGCATCCGGGGCCTCAACCCCTTGGCTTTGAGGACCTTCGCCTCTTACGGGCATGTGGGGCCTCAACCCCTTGGTTTTGAGGACCTTCGCCTCTTATGGGCATGTGGGGCCTCAACCCCTTGGTTTTGAGGACCTTCTCCTCTTACGGGCATGAAGGGCCTTAACCCTTGGTTTTGAGGATCTTCTCCTCTTACGGGCATGTGGGGCCTTAACCCTTTGGTTTTGAGGACCTTCTCCTCTTACGGGCATGAAGGGCCTTAACCCTTGG
>JAKUCV010004071.1:0-35384 GCA_028386065.3 Turnera subulata | reverse complement strand
GTTTTGAGGACCTTCGCCTCTTATGGGCATGTGGGGCCTCAACCCCTTGGTTTTGAGGACCTTCTCCTCTTACGGGCATGAAGGGCCTTAACCCTTGGTTTTGAGGACCTTCGCCTCTTATGGGCATGTGGGGCCTCAACCCCTTGGTTTTGAGGACCTTCGACTCCTACGGGCATGAAGGGCCTTAACCCTTGGTTTTGAGGACCTTCGCCTCTTACGAGCAAGCGTGGCCTTAACCCCTTGGTTTCTTGGACCTTCTTGCCTTTCAAAGGATGAATGTAGGCTTGTGGGTCCTTTAGGAATGGAGCGGCTTCAAGTCCACTATAGTTGGGACATTGACCCTTTAAAGGACGCTCAAAGTCTTTGATCAGAATTGGGACGTTGTAGGTCCTTCACTTTTGGACGCCTTAAGTTCTTCACCAATTGTGGGGCACTCGTGGCCCTTTTATCCATTGGGGGACGCATAGGTCCTTTAGTCCAGGTTGAATTGTAGGCAACTAGGCCTAATTCTAGGCACGAGGATCTGGGTCGCATGGGTCATTTGCTTCTTGGTCCTTTTGCAAGGGTCCTTTCTTGGTCAGCCACTTTTAGGATGCGTCGAGGCCCTTCGCCTCACGGCCCTTCTCATTCGTGGACACAATAGGTCCTTTACTTTTGGGGCAGCCACCTTCGGGACACTCCTAGGTTCTTTGCTTTTGGGACTTAGAAATCTTCGGGACAACTCTAGGTCCCTCGTTTCACGGTCCTTTTCTTTCTTGGACACAATAGGTCCTTTACTTTTGGGACTTGGCCGCCTTGGGTCACTTCTAAGTACTTTGCTTTTAGGACTTGGCCACCTTCTGGACACTTCTAGGTCCTTTGCTCTTGGGACTTGGCCACCTTGAGGATACTTCTAGGTCCTTTGCTTTTGGGACAGCCACCTTCTGGACACTTCTAGGTCCTTTGCTCTTGGGACTTGGCCGTCTTGGGGACACTTCTAAGTCCTTTGCTTTTGGGACAACCACCTTCTGGACACTTCTAGGTCCTTTGCTTCAAGGTCCTTTTTGATTGTGAAGGCTTTGAATTTCCTTAGGAATTTCACGTGACTCCTTTGCCTTGAGGTCCTTGGGACTCGGTGCCTGGCTGCTTCTCGAGTCCCTTATTCGGGATTTCTGAAGTGTCTTGCCATGTTGAGACCTCCCTGAGATATTTGGTCCTATTCCCCTAGGTCTTGGGGTTTTAGGACTTGGTTGTTTTATCAGACCCTTGGCGAGGTCCCTCGGGTTTTGGAACTTAACCATTTCGGGCTCAGATGTTAAGGTTGCTTTTTTTGAGATTTTGGGTCCTTTTCTCTAGGTCCCTTTTTTTTTTTGGACACATGGGTCCTTCATTTTTCAGGGCTTGCCCCCTTTTTTTTTTTGGGACGCATGGGTCCTTCATTTCTGGGGACTTGCCTTTTTTTTTTGGGACGGATGGGTCCTTCATTTCTCGGGACTTGCCCTTTTTTTATTTTTTTTGAACGCATTGGTCCTGCGTTTTTTGGGACTTGCCCTTTTTTCTTTTCTTTTTTCTTTCTTCTTTTTTTTTTAGGACGCATGGGTCCTTTATTTTTCGGGACTTGGCCATTTTGGCAGACACTCAACGGTCCTTTAGTTTGGGGACTTGGCCCTTTTGTCGGACACGCAACGGTCCTTTAGTTTGGGGACTTGGCCCTGGACACTCAACGGTCCTTTTGTTTGGGGACTTGGCCCATTTTTGGGGACTTGGCCCTGGACACTCAACGGTCCTTTTGTTTGGGGACTCGGCCTGTTTTTTGGGGACTTGGCCCTGGACATTCAACGGTCCTTTTATTTGGGGACTTGGCCCGTTTTTTGGGGAATTGGCCCTGGACACTCAACAGTTCTTTAGTTTGGGGACTTGGCCCGTTTTTTTGGGGACTTGGCCCTGGACACTCAACGGTCCTTTTGTTTGGTGACTTGGCCCGTTTTTTTGGGGACTTGGCCCTGGACACTCAACGGTCCTTTTGTTTGGGGACTTGGCCCTGGACACTCAACGGTCCTTTAGTTTGGGGACTTAGCCCTGGACACTCAACGGTCCTTTTGTTTGGGGACTTGGCCCGTTTTTTTTGGGGACTTGGCCCTGGACACTCAACGGTCCTTTTGTTTGGGGACTTGGCCCGTTTTTGGGGACTTGCCCTGAACACTCAACTGTCCTTTTGTTTGGGGACTCGGCCCGTTTTTGGGGACTTGGCCCTGGACACTCAACGGTCCTTTTGTTTTTGATGGGCAATCGTGGCCCTTATTTTTTGGGACACTTATGGGTCCTTTACTTTTGATGGGCAATCGTGGCCCTTATTTTTTGGGAGAAGTTCTTTTGAGGATTATGGGCACATAGACCCTTCACTTTTCTCTTTCTTTTTTTTTTCCTCCCAAGGGCTTTGCATTCGATTTACAGGTCCTGAGCAACTTTTCGCCTCTTCAGGAGCTTCATGTTTGGCTTGTAGGTTGAATTTTCTCCATCCCGTTTTTGTGAGCCATCACAAAAATCCTTCTCGAGTATGTGACTAATTTTGCGTTGCAACTTTCCTTCACGTTGTGGTTCTTCTCTCCAACCTCCTTGCTTTAATTAAAGCACTTGAGGTTGTCATTCCGCTTTTTGGGAAGTCTCACCCTTCCTTAAGGATCCTCCCGCCAAAACGTCCTGCTTTAATTAAAGCATTCTTCATTTGAAGTGGTTTTGGATTTTGTCCCTCTTTTATGTTGAGGACCTTCGGGTGTAGGGCCTCTAGATGTAGGGCCTCTACTGCTTCTTTACCCATAAGGACTGGGGACGGTTGTACCATTGGTGAGATAGCTCTCCATGGATACTGCTGCGAGGTCCAAGTTGGTCCTACGCTTCACGCCACTTTGGTCATGTGGTTGCATTTAATGCTTTTACTTCAAGTGCTCTTTGTTTTTTTTTTGAACAGACTCCAAGTGCTCTTTGTTGGGGGAGTTGAAATTTTCTAACTTTTGGTTCGAGAGCTCTACATCATTAGCTCCCACTCGTAGGTCCTGTTCACAGCTCTCCGGGGCTAGTGATGTTGACTCTTGCAAGCCTTATGCTTGCATAGTTGAATTCTTAGGGCCTGGAGCTCCGCTCCTTCATTGTTCCTTGTCCCAATGGTTGGTTCCTCCCGCGAGAGGTGCATCCATCTCCAGGGGCAATTTCTACCCTCCAGCGAGATTGCTCGTTCACAAGGCTGCTCACACCTTCACAGGATCAGCTACCTTTATTTGGTGAGAAATGTGTCTTTGGGGCTGTTTTTGTTCCATAGGGGCGGCATGCTCTTGGGGTTGTTGTGGCAGGACCTTCTCCATGTGATCATTTGTTTTGCCTCCAGGAATTGCTTTTCCTCCTTGGGGAGCCGCCTACCCCTGGGGCTTCACTGGTAGGTCCTTTGCCACGTGCACTTCATTTATTTCGCCTCCAGGAACTGCTTCCTCCATAGGAACTGCTTGCTCCTGGGGCTGTTTCCTCCCAAGGTTCCATCAGGTCCTTGTTGCAGGAGTTGCCTTTTGAGGGCCTCTGATTAGCTCCTCACAAAGCCTAACATCAAATCCACGCTTGGTTTTTGCAATGATGGTTGCTCCTATTGCAAGGGATGCTTCCGCCTCGGTGGACGGCTTTTTTTCCACAAGGACCTTTGTCCTCATTGTGGCTTTCTCCTATGATTATTTTCACATCCATGGGAGTTATTTTCACCTCCACATGTAGCGCTTTTCAAAGTCCTTTGCATCCTCGGGAGTTATTCGCCTCTACATGAAGCGCTTTTCCAAGGTCCTCTCCGAGAAGGTCCTCCGGATCCTCGGGAGATTTTCGCCTCCATATGAAGCAATTTTCAAGGTCCTCGCCAAAAAGGTCCATGTGTTGCTTAGGATCCTCGGGAGATTTTCGCCTCCACATGAAGCACTTTTCAAGGTCCTCGCTGCGAAGGTCCTCGGGGAAATTCTTCCCCGAGGTCCTCGTGCAAAAGGTCCTCGTGAAGATTCTTCTTTGGTCCAACTCTTCATGGTCCTTGTGAAATTCCTCTTCGGGCGCAACGCTTCAAGGACCTCGTGGAACTCCTCCCCAAGTTCGACACTTCAAGGACCTCACAGAATCCCTCCTCAGGTCCAACACTTCACTTCGCCTTGAACGGAATGACACTTTGAACATATACATCTCACATGTAAATTAACATTCCATCCAAAATTCAAATGAAAATTGTTAATTTCTCAATTAATTTAATTAAATGGACTACACTTCATATAATATATTAAATAATTAAAATTTCAATTACAAAGGTATAATATAATTAGAAAATAATGGACAATTTAACCAATTGGTTTTTGACTACATGGACCACCAAATTTTGGGTCGCCGAAATATTTCCAGAAGCATCATGGCTGTCCAGCATCCACAAGGCCTGCTCCCCTTTTTTTTTTTTAACACTAAATATCTCCACGCGTTTTTTTCACTGATTTTTCTTCTTTTTGCAGTTTATTATTCTCCACGCGCTTTTTTCCTCCATCACGCGTTTTCCAGCAGTTTCTATCTATTTTTCCCTTTTTTTTGCTTTTCTTCACACGCGACTCCGGTGAGCAAGGGGACTCTTCCCTCCGGCGCCGCCTTGTTTGAGCAGCCATGGCTCTACTCCGGCATGCCTCCCGTAGACGACGTCAGATCAAGGACGTGGGTGGCGGCCTCTTTGCTCCGTGGCTTCCCTTCTTTGCACTGTCGATGCAAATTCGAAAGGGTGAGGCTGGTGACCTCTAAACGCCGGCGAGCAAAGCTTTTCTCCAACCTTTCCTGCAACGGCGACTGAGGGTGCTTCCAAGACGAACAGAGGCAACTAGTCTCATTGTGTCCGTGTCCTCGTGCGCCAAAGGTTTGTCATCCCTCCTTCCAACGTCGGCGAGACGTCAGCCCCTCGAAACGGCGATTTCTTTGTTTTGAAGCTGCGCCTTGCTCCAGTGAAGGCGTATGTTCGGGCTTCCCTTGGATCCCAATGGTGGTGTGCTCGACGTCCACCTTCCTTCATGTGCGTCGACTCAACGCAGCCCGCCTCCTCTCTTCATGCCATCCATGGCTCACAACAGTGTCGCGCCTCAGATCCGTCAGGTCTCCTTGTGGTCGGCCATCATCAGGCATCACAGCGAGCGGATCTGCTCCAAATTTGCTCCATGCAACAGCTTTCTGGCTCTCCGGCGATGCACGCGATGAGGATGGGTCCTCGAATGCTGCTGAGTCGCTCCTATGCCGTCTCTACAGCGTTGGCAGCACCTCCTCCTCCGACTGTTTGCAGGCGCCAGTGAGGTAGATCTAGACAGATCTGCCCCTTGTTTCACCGTTTCCCGGCAGCTTCCAATCGATCTGCTTTATCCCCGTCATGTGAGCTTACTGCGAGAACTTTTTCTTGACTCGCTGCGTTTGTGAATCGATCGATCCGTGCTGGTATGCTTTAAGTTGTTGATTGTTTGCTGGACCTCCTTTCATGTTTCATCATCTGCACAAGTTTGGAGTTAAAAACCATTAGTTGAATGCTTAGACAAACTTATCACGAACAAACATATTTGTTGTTGGTAAGATATAATGAATCCGTCAGATTCGCTTGATTTGTTGATGGCTTGTTGAATTTGTTGATGTACTGATCTATTGATGGTTTGATAATTGTGTGGCTTTCAAATCTTTCCCGGCAACGGAACCAAACTGATGTAAAACAGAATCAGGGGGTGCCAATCTTTATTGATATTGTGTTCTTGTATACATGAGTATGACTTGGGGTACAAAGGCTAAGAATCGGGATAAGAGGAGAGGATCCCGGGAGAGAGAGTGAGTGGAGAAGAATGAGAAGAAGCCCCCCAAAATATCTGGTTTTTGGGGTATTTATTTGAAATCAGCCCGACCACGTGTCGTGCTCCGATTGGTTGTCGTCAGATCACCTTTGGATAAACCCGTTGATAAAGTTTCGTGGGCCTCCCGGCTTTGGGCCTCGTCTACAGGTCCTGGGCCTCGTCTGCAGGTCCTGGTCCCTGATCCTTGGGCCTCATCTTGGGCCCTAACGTCTTTAGGCCTGCTCATCGGGTTGGGCCTATCTATATCATATATACATACCAAATAACAAAATTACAAAATGGCGCAGTGTTGGCTGAAGTAGGGCAAAAAAATGGATAACAATAGATTTTGGAACAGAGAAGGAAGATGAAAAGAATATTTGAGGCCAAATACATTAGAAATTTGAAAACGACATCCAAGAAGGAGAAAGGAGGAAGTGGAGGAGGATAAATTAAAGTTGATAATTGTTGTTTGGCATAGGTCCGAACTCTGGCTTTCTTTGTATAAAGTCTAGAGTTACTACGTTCAGTTTGCAATTTGTAGGTGAGAATAAAGGAGGAGATTGAAGGAGACTTGTTGGTGTGTTGGTCAAGGAGGAAGTGATGGAGTGATGGTTGAGGTCTAGCCTCGCATGCATTCCCTGTTCAGTCTGAAAAGAAAAAAGAATTGTAAAGCTAAAGGGAATGATATCTGTTTAGGAATAATAATATAACTTAATGAATAAATTTAAATATAAAGAAAAGGATAATTTTGTCATACTAAAAATTTTTAAAGACAAAAGGGTCAAATCACTTCACACGGATCTTCCCTGCTTTAGTATATGTACTAGGATAACGCCCGCGCGTTGCTGCAGGTGTTTAACCTGTGCTGTATGTATTAAAAACTCATGCAAATAACGGCTCCTTCAAGGCTGGGAAGCTTTGGGGTTCTAGAGCTGTTACTGAAAAATAAAAAGATAAGTAATTGCAAAATCCAAAATACATTCATACATTTGAAGTTTTAAGTACAAAAATGTCAGCAAATATAAAAATTCTATGCAACATTGCAGGAAAGAATTCTATGCAAACCAGAATCTTGATCATTCATAGCCAGTTTTTTTACTTTAAAGGTTCTTTGTTTCAGTCCTAGATTTCTCTTGGTTTCGTGTATAATGCAAGAAATCATTTCACTATCCTTATTAAAGGCAACAATCCTCCCTGTCTTATTAATTTCTGGTCCCCCATCAAATCATCATAAAATTTCTACGAAAGTACTTGAAACAGGGGATGTGTTATGAGAAACTTAACCATTTGTTTCCACTTTGGTTATTTCAATACAAACACAAAAGTGAAAACTATAAATCCATATTTCATGTCACATATTTACATAAATCACTTAAATTTACTTTATTTAGTTTTCTATATTTCATTTCATATATTTACATAAATTTCTTTTATATTATTTTCCAAGGATCAGTAAACTTTTGAACACTAAAACATACGAAAGGTAGATCATAAATCTTTAATTTATAAGTATATAATTCCATCCCAAAGACTTAGAACATATACTTTTATATTCCTAACCTCCAACTCAGGTATGTGTATACACTTATCAAATTAGAAATAAGAAAGAAAGACAATTTGAAGAATAAATGATGATCTTTTATTGCCATCTGTAAGTGAGTTATATTGATTTCATTCAACCTAATTGACTTAAATTACTATTGCAAAACATGGATCTTTCAAATTTAAGACTTGAGGCAACAATTACACGGATCTTTTCATTTTTTAAGAGATTAGTTCATAATCTTCTAACGTTTAAAGGGTATAAAAAATAGTTAGGGAAACAGAGACAGCTTAAACACTACTATTTCTGGAGACCATGAAAGCTTTCACAGCAGTTACTTGTATCTTAAAGCACACAGTTTCTACGAATCTCAAGGGTTAATGAGTGCTATCTTTATTTCTTTAAAATACTTCTGTGCGAGGTTTAAGAATTATTTTTTTTTTTAGCTTATCATGTTCATTAATTTGGTCTGTTTCTAGATCTCCAAAAGGAAACGAATTAGAAGAAAGGCTTTCAGCAAACAAATTCTTGATCTTTAATCACAGATTACTATAGATGTATTACTCTCTATGTACCCGTGATTTCAATTGTTTTTATATGAATGTTTTATCTATTCTAGCTGGTTAGGTCTCTTTTCTTATTCTGTCTTCACAAATAGATATGCTGCTAATCAATAATGGCAGCACAGAGCTAATATAATTTGATAATCAGTACTATTTCAAAAGTATCGTGTTTGGGGGTCTGTACTATTTCTTGTCCCTTTTACGGATCCGTATTCTTATTTTTCGTTCCTTTTAGCGGTCTCGGGCAGCCCCGCTGATGATGTGGACTGCCCGAGACCCGTAAAAGGGACAAAAAATAATATAGATCCCCAAACGATATTTTTAAAATAGTACGGACCTTATATATGCGATTTACCCTAAAGTAAAACTTAGGAAAGTGCATTTAAGATAAATTGGTCATAGTTGACGATGCTTTACGCTCTTTGAGATTCAGATTTGGCGACATTAAGCAGGAAATCAGGGGACATTTTAGCTTGGTGGGCTTTTTCGGAGTAACTAACGAGGAGGATGTGTTTCTATAATAGATACAAGAGTAATTACTGTGGTAAATTATTCAGTGCCCACCCGTTGCCTTGCACCCATGCAAACTTCACATTTGATTATTTATGAGCCGAAATAAAAAATTTTGGTAAATCAAACAAATTGGACAAAAATTAAAGACAACAAACACACAAGAAAGAACATTAAGATTTAGAGCGGTTCCGCCTAAGCCCTATGGGTATATCCACTACTCAAGGTCTCTTTGAGATTTGCCAAATACACTATATGGTTTCTCTTAAGGTGAAAAACCTTTTACAATCTAGTTTTTTCAAAGGATCAAACTAAAACTTTTATAAGAATTTTTGTCAAGACTCACTCTCTAGCTTTTATAAAAACTAAACCTAAACCTATACCTAAAACTTTTTACTAAGTGTGAGGACCCAGGCCAAATCAATCCCTTTGGCCACCTCACCTTATCAATTGGAGTAGCCGCCCTGATTTTATTACTTAAAAAAATCCGTGAAAAAACCTTTCAGGCATCACTTCATCTTAGGAACAACATAAGGAATTTGATCTAGCGTAGCAGAGGTTGCTGGACTGGGGGGTTCGTCACAGATAGGAAGGAAGGTATTAGGCGCCCCACCTGTGCTGGGGCGAAATTTTTTGCAAGGATTGAATTGAATTGCATGTCTTCTATAAGTGTGCAAATGTGGAAATCAATCACATAAAAAAAAAAACAACTGAAAAAAAAAAGATTAGCAAGAGCATATGATTGGGCATAATATAACAAAGGATTAGCAACCGTAACTGGTTAAAAAAAAAAGAGTAAAACAAGCAATGTTTTTAGGCAAATATATAATCAATATTATCCTAGCCAAAAGCCCAAACCATATTTCAGACAATGCTGTGCTCAACACAACTTATCATTTATTTTTCCATACAAGTTTTCAATGACTAGTATTCTTGATTCCCAACCAAAATTGTCGCCATGAATTTACAAATCTCTTACGTCTTGATACGAAGGCTTCTTCTATCTTCTTCCTCCTAAAAAATCCAAAGTAAGTCGACATGAATATCTCAACCAGCAAGGGAAATTGTAGTCTAGCGAACAGATAAATTGGGACACCAGCAAGCAACACTACTGGAATGATTACAGAGAGTCTTCCATGGAGCATAATTATGAGTGTAGCAGAAAATGCTATCATCATAGCCACAATAGAGAGGAAAAGGCTGGAAAGACCAAGGATCAACTTTTCGGGCAATGAATGGAGGAAATCATCCTCTGCATAGCGAGATGTGAGGATACCCAAAAACATTAGAACCGAAGTGGAGGAACTGAAGAGAGAAATTGCATCGGAGATTATAAAAATTAAAAATGTTTTGCTTCTCCGGAATATAGGAAGACCAGTCTCCTGAACATTGCCTCCTGGAACAGTGAATGCTGCGGTGAACATAATGGTAATAATAAGAGCACCTACTACTGTACTTGAACTTGCAGTCTGCTTCATCCATTGCTCCCCTTCATCCTTGAGCTGCTTGTGATTTTCAGTGAACAGTTGGCGAGGTGCGTAACCATTGGAGTTGGGGAGGTCAACATATTTTGTTGGCATGACGCTCTCCACTTCCTGTTAAATTTAGTTTTTTGTGAAAGAAAATTTTCAAAATATAGTGGATCAAATGCTAAGGGAAGAAATTCACCTTATACCACTGCAATTCGCTTTGCATCTGTAAAGCTGCACCAGATATTTTAGCAAGTTGTTGCGGCGGTGGCTGCAGACCGGCCGAATGGAGCATGTTATTTCCATCTTTATCAGTTCCAAACGTGAAATCAATCTTCGCATATTTTCTCCCTAGCAAAAGGCTAAAAATCTTCTCCTGACGAAACACTATTGCGGCCGTCATTAACGTTCTCCCTTGAGGATCTAAGGCATGTATAAGATCAGGATAAGCTTCCAAAATCCCGATGATGATTTCTTTTGTACCATTCTTTGCGGCTGAAAATAATAACATTTTCAGTTCCTTAAGAGCTCGTTTTCCGAAATAATCCCCAGTTGATATTTCTTTGCACAAAATGGCTACAATGGCCGTAGTATAAGCGTGGTTTAACTTCATCTCCAGTATTTTTCTTTTTCCTATTGTTTTTCAAAAAAAAAAAATCCCGTGAGGCATATAGAATTAATTTTTGGACAAGACGCACAGCAATTAACTTGGTTCATGATCTATTACGTGGAGGAATATGATTCAACTTACCAAGGAAATAGAGAGCTCGTGAAAGTAGATCACGCCATTTACTTAATCCTGTACGGGTGCCGATGGGTCTAGTCAGTTAATTTACTAACTATGATTAATATGAAGTAATCAGAAATATTATAAGTGAGGTCTTCAGGTGCTACCTACGTACGTACCTAGTCTCGATACAGAATAACCTTGGGTATTCTGAGAATCTTGAACACTTGCACCAGAATGGGTGGGTCCTTGCATGGGTACACCTTTCGTTTCAAGAATAGCTTTAAACGGTTAAAAAGTTTCTTTTTGTTTTAAGTATATAAAAGAAAGGAATTAATTAACGTGTGTGTGAGAGAGGAACTAATTAAGACAATAGAGAAGAGTGGAAACAGTACTCACAGGAATAGATCCATCTGCTCCAAAACCCAAGTTGACACCCACTGTAGAATGCCCAAGGTCTCTCAGCCAAGACAGTGAAGGGGCTCACGATGTGTCCTGGTGGGGCAAAGCTCAGACGCGGGCACTTCTGGAGAAGGTCCAGAGCAATATCTAGAAAATATATATATATATATATATATTTTGTAACATGTTAATTTACTTCTTTTTTTTTTTGTCGAAGTAACATGTTAATTTTCGAAGTAGAATAGTTGTATTCCTGATATAATACAGCCCAACGAACTTAAATCTTTGCCAAAAATGCAATCCACAAGTCCAATTTCATAAAGTCCAAACAAGCAGAAGAAACCAATCCAGGAAAAGAATTAAATTGTCTGAATTAAAAATACAATAAAGGAGATACCACAAGGGTTGGACACGCGTAGTCACATCAGGCAAGTGGGAGTGAAAGAGTCAAGAGACCAACATATGTTCGAAAGTATTGTAACAGGAAAAAAACCAATAGATAACATAATGTACCAAACCCTCAATATAAGGGGTCATGGTCATGCTGTATGAATAGCACAAGTTCAATATTCAGAAATAAATCTCTCCCTCTCTCTCTCTCTTTCTTATGATTCTGTTGTATACAACATTCACAATTAATAAAATCTCTCCCAATTTGGACTCCCTATTTCTTTGATTATGTGGTTCCTGTAACAAATTAAAAGCGCAACTATCTTAAAGTGTGGAAATTTTGTTATATTGTGTTGGCAGAATATGTTTGAAACTTACGCTGGATATCTGTTGTATGTGATTGTATATAATACTATACAAGTAGAGGCATCTCTCTCGAGTTTTATTCAAGGGTCATGGATCCCACTACACATATAATACCCTAATTTACTTACTGATTGGCTAGTACTAAAGCAAGGTGCAAACTTGGAAAACACTTGGAACAAAATTAAGAAAATTTTTGTAAGATAACATCGAACATAAATTAAGAGTAATTACCATATGTAGCACCAATTTGCAGAAGGGAAAGAAAAAAATTAATATACAAAAATCTAAAAGCTTACCAAACAATTCATTGTGAATGCAGGCATGGAACAACATATATCCATCATTCCCACATTCTGGATATAGCAGTTGAATGGGGGTGCAAGTATAACAATAGCGAGTGGTCTCCCTGTGGCCTGCAATACATCCCACTGTCACCGGATATGTTGGTGTTGTGTCGCCTGCAAGTTGCACCAGTTTCTTATTCTTTGCAATCAAACACTCCATTATCCCAATCTGCTTAGTAACCGCAGCGAAATGAAGCGGTGTGGCACCTTCTAAAGCTCGTACTTCCAAGTCTTTTTCTGACATTAAATCTATCAAATTCCGAGCGATCTTCCACTGTTTTCCCCTGATTGCAGCGTGGATAGGCGTTTCAGCCTGTTGATTGATGGCGGCTGTTAATGTGGTTCGATCTTTGTCCAAGAAGTCTTTTACAGTATTCCAATCTCCGTTGTTTATGGCTGCTAGTAAGGGCCCATAGTATTGCAGTTTTCGCTTCTTAGTCCCTGCCAATTAAAGGATAAACTTGGTATATGTGCATTCATTTCCAGCATATATAAACAAAGTACTCTAGCCTCTAGTAGTAGATTGGATTACTTACCCGGAGTACTTTGTTCAGGAGATGATGCATTTGGAGGGCTTCCTTTTTGTTTTTTCAAGGTGGCCAAAATATCCCACGCAATTTTGGCAGATGTGAGTATCCTAATCCGCTCGGGTATGTAGTCTGGCCCAAATGAAGCTTGAATTGCACGCAAGGCAATGAAGTTTTTTTCTCTCCATGTGTTATAAGACACTTGGGGGCCACCATTTGGTTCAATTGTTAGCTCTATGATCCCATCCCACAAACCTCTGCTTAGCAAATATGTCCTCATTTGGATGCTCCAGGACTGGTATTCCTCTACCGTCCACTCTGCTGACAAGCTGTCCATCATCAAAAGAATTAATCCCACAGTGAATATTCCAATTACTCGGAGTTATAATTGATTAAAAAGTGGCTCTCTATATGTCAAGGAAAGGGGAAAAAAACATTATCTGACACATCTGGTGCTGTGCATTGGGTGTGTCTACTGATTTCATCAATCAAATAGTTAGGGGAGGGAGACAGAGAGATTGAGGAAAACAATTGAGAGTGAAAGAAAAGCAAGTTCTAAGCTTACCGGGTAACTTCATAAACAGAGAATTTCAAGTCTTGAGGGAGTAAATCCTCAGGGTATAAATCTGTAAAAATATAAAGTAAGAATATATGTTCGTAAGTGTATACTAAACCCACACGCATATACAACACAAACTGAGATTATGTGTTTGTTGGTTCCCCGTCAGGTTTCCAGTGCTCCGATCTGGCCAATCCGGAACCAACTCAAGTCGCGCACTTAACTTTGGTGGGGCCATCTCATAACTAGGCAATTTCCAAATTTGGCTACCTACCTTTTTTTCCTTCTTGGGCTGACTCTTCCTCTTCTTCTTGGCTTGACTCTTCATCTTCTTCTTCTTGGCTTGATTCTTCCTCTTCTTTCTCGCTCTCTTCTTCTTCTTGTCTTGACTCTTCCTCTCCTTCTTGGTTTGACTCTTCTTCTTCTTGGCTTGATTCTTCCTCTTCATTGTGGCTTGAGACTTCCTCTTCTTCTTGGCATGACCCTTCTTCTTGTTTTGATTCTTCCTCTTCTTCTTGGCATGACCCTTCTTCTTGTTTTGATTCTTCCTCTTCTTTGTGGCTTGACTCTTCCTCTTCTTCTTGGCTTGACTCTTCCTCTTCTTCGTCCCTTGAGACTTGCTCTTGCTCTTCTTTCATATATGCTAATGTGTCCCAAGCACGTTTGGCAGAGCGAATATTCCTAAATTTTGTCAGGATCTCTGGCGCACAAGATGTTTGAATTGCAAGCAAAGCTGCAGCATTTTTCTTCCTCCAGTCTTTATTTTGGTCGGTTTCTTCCCAATATAAGTTATTAGGATCATGATCAATAACATCCCAGAGTTCTTGAGCCTCCAAGTAAGTCATCATGCAGGCTTTCCAGTTCTCGTATGTGTCAGCTTCTAGGTCTTTCAGTACCATAATCGAATTCGCGGCAATATGAGTTGGTGTTGTTGCCATGCCTAAATATGTGTCTTAAACTGATCTGCAAAATGATTAATAAGTGAGCAACCAACAGATTAAACGAAAACTCGGTAATTAATAGATATCTTGGTTCAAGGACAAATAAATATATGACCAATCTGGTACAATGACTACCGAGTTTTTACGGGAAGCAAACGGATGCGAAATAGAACTCGGATCCAAAATGCATGCAATGAATTACTATGCTCTTAAATCAAATGCAAATTGCTACTAGGTTGATCAATGTTACCCTCAAAACATGAAATGGTTGGAAAGTGATGGATCTGTAAGCAGGGTTGAGGAAACGCACTGTGGGAAGACTTTTTAGGGCGAGGAAAAGCTGTATTCAACTTCCGTTTATAGATGAAATTTATAGGCCTACCATAAAGGTGCCAATTAAGGTCAGATTGACTGGCCATGGTTATTTTACTAATATATGTTTGTATTTTATTTTCTACTCAGAAAACAAGGGTCATTCTATGGTGCTCAATGAATATGGTATTTATCATAATTATTTTTTATTAATTATATTTTATATAATATTAATTTGAAGAATTCAAATAATAATAGATACTTTCCTTAATTAAGAATATTTTTATTTTTATTTTAATTGTAAATTTAAGTTTATAATTTATTTGAAAATTAATACGAGTTTGGGTAGACCTATTTATTTTAGGTGTCGACCCAATAATTATTAATAGATCAATTCATTAAAATCACAAGTCGATCTATCAACTGCTGAATAATTATTAATAGATCAATACGTTAAAATTGATAGGTCAACCTCATAAAAAATTCAATAGCTACATGGAGATAGGCAACCTAAATTATAACAAGTTGACCTTCAATTAATCAGGTCGACCCATTCGGTTAACCGACCTTTTACAATTAAACAAGTCTGGCTTATAATAATTTTATCGATAGAATCATATAGATCCCTTCAAATTTGACCATAAAAAATATAATAGGTCGAACCTTTCAATTAACAGGTCAACCTTAGAATGACCATTAATAGGTTAACTTATAAGTTAATAGGTAGACCTCTTATTAAATCTCAAAAGCAAAGCATATACTTATAAAATTGCTAGGTCGACCTATAAAGTTATTAGGTTGACCTCTTATTAAAAAAAGAGCTATTAGATATAACGGCTACCATAATATTTAGGATCTTACCATCTTGGATGAGTTCCTACCTAAAATATTTTTTTGTATAATTAAAAAGAAAAAATACAAAAAATAATGTTATTATAAAATTACCATATCCAACGGTTTTAACTTAACTATCCATATCCAATGAACATAATCGCGTGAGTATCATACTCATGGAACACCATAGAAAAATCCCAGAAAACAACAACAAACTCTTGAACATATAAATATATAGCCAGGCCACATCCTACAACGTTCATCATACATGAGCGTGGGCACCCGCTCCAAATAATTTTCTTAATTTATAATTGGCTCCAAAGACAAAACCCCAAACCATATATAGATTAATAATACTAATCACATGCATCACAATTCACAAGAACTCAATTTCTGTTATTAGTACCATATAGAACATCAACTTTCTTGTTTTGATACGCAGCGTTTACTGTTGTGAACAAGGCCCAACAACGTTACCCGCAAACCCAGCAGCGGGATGGAGTGCATGTGAACGAGGCCCAACCAAATACTCTCCCTACAGCTGAACCTCCTAGAAGGAGTGTGAGAACCAGAGTTTCCTCCAGAAGGCTTGGCGGTTACAGCCTGGGATGTATGACGTCAGAGGCATAATGAATAGACGAGAAAAGCGGTAGCGGCTGGTACTACTTAAGGAGACAAAAGTTGGCAGTATAGGCAGGCTAGTATTGGAATAGAAGATTCTCTTTTCACCCCCCTTGTTGGTTGTTTCTTTGCTTGTATTGGAAATTGGAGAGTTATCCATTTCCCTTTTTCTTCTTGTATTTGCTTTTCGATCAATAAAAGCAACTACTCCTCTGCGAGTAGCTTCCCCGAGCAATATTGTTGAGTAGCTTTCATAACACTGCTGCTTCATTGACCCTTTGCTTCCATGGCAGAGGGCACCCACTCCCCATCCTTGGAAGAGTCCGTGAAAGCTATGCAGGAGGCAAATCAACAACTGTGCAAGGATATCGATGGCATCACCAGATTGCTTAAGGATATTTTGGGTAAGCTTGATAAACTTCAACCCATGTCGATCTCCTCGCCAACCCACCCTGCCCTGTCCCATGGCAGGTCTGCTTCCACTGGTGAGTCATTGGGATATGGCCCGATTGGTCGTCACAAACCAGCACCAGTAGAGCTGCCTCGTTTTGACGGTACCAATCCCTATCTCTGGGTTTTTCTGGCCCAACGCTATTTCGATTTTTATAACATCAAAGAGGAGGAATGCTTGACGATTGCCTCTTTTTATCTTCTGGATATGGCGGCGGAGTGGTTTCTGTGGATGCACAAGAACAAACAGTTGGCTGGTTGGCACGATTTTTGTGCCGTATTGATAAAGCGTTTCCGATCTAAAGATCTGGAAGCACCTGAAGGCTTGATTTCCAAAATCTAGCAAACTTCTACTGTCACTGACTATCAGCAGCGCTTTGAGTCGCTCATGAACAAGAGTATGTACCTTCCCCCTTTGTTCGTAGTCCGTTGCTTTATATCTGGGCTGAAATCTGAGATCAAGACGGAGGTGTTAGTGGCCCAACCTACAGAGTTAGAGGAAGCTTTCCGTTTAGCCCACCTTCACAAGCAAAAGTTAGCCCTGTCCAAAGGCATTTATAAACCCTCTGTGAGTCACGCCCCTCCCTTACTACCCACACCCAAACCGATACCGTTTTCCAACCCCACAAAACCACCAAACACAGTCACTTCCTCTCGTTCTCCTCAATTTCGTCGCCTCAGCCCCTCAGAACTTGACCAAAAAACGAGCCCAAGGGCTTTGTCATAATTGTGACGAGAAATTCGTCGCCGGTCACAAATGAAAAGTCTTGCCACAACTCTTGTTCATTGAAGATGACGGCGATGTTCTAGTGTCTGACCCAACTGACGCAGTAGTGGCGGAAACCTTGCAAGTTCAAGAGGTCCAAGACCTATCTGCCATCTCTTACAACGTACTGGCAGGGGGATGTGCCACAGCCACGCTGTATTTTACTGGGTATATTCAGGGCAGTCCTGTCCAGGTTCTTCTCGATGGGGGCAACACTCATAGTTTTATGCAGCCTCGTATCGCCAAGTTCCTTCACCTATCTATTAAGACAGTGGCACCTTTTTTAGTCATGGTAGGCAGCGGCAAACATCTCCTCTATTTCGATATGGTAAGCCATGTTCCTCTGGTTATTCAAGGCTTCCTTCTCTCTTTGGATTTTTATATTTTGCCTATTTTTGGCTGGGATGTGGTCCTTGGAGTTTCTCGGTTATCCACCTAGGGTCCGGTACTAACAGACTATGCCATAGCTCGGGTCTAATTTGATTATGGGGGCAAACAAGTACAGTGGCATGGGGAGTTGCCTTCGGTCCAACAAGTTCAGTTCAATGCATTACGGCGGTTATACGCCACAGACTCCATTGACGCTTGTTTTCAATTGGAAGCTGTCACCACAAATTTGACTCTTCCAATGCATCCACCTGATTTGGCTGCCTTGTTATCCACTTATGTAGATGTTTTTACCAAACCACAGGGATTACCCCCTTCCCGTCAACATGATCTCAGCATTCCTTTGCTTCCAAAACACAGCACCCGTGAATGTTAGACCATACAGATACCCCCATTTTCAAAAGCAGGAGATGGAACGATTGGTGGCCGAAATGCTTAAGGATGGGATTATAAGGCCCAGCACAAGTCCGTACTCTTCACCGGTCTTATTGGTTGGAAAGAAGGATGGGACATGGCAATTCTGTGTAGAATACAGGGCATTGAATGCCGTCACTATCCGTGATAGATTTCCCATTCCCTCCATCGATGAGCTTTTTGATGAGCTTCATGGTGCCTGCTATTTCTCCAAATTGGACTTGCTCGCGGGATATCACCAAATCCAAATCAAACAAGATGATATTAGTAAGACCGCATTCTACACACATGATGGCTATTATGAGTTCTTGGTCATGCCATTTGGATTGTCCAACGGCCCTTCGAAATTTCAAGCTTTGATGTATACAGTTTTACGGCCCTTTCTGCGACAGTTTGTATTAGTCTTTTTTGACGATATTTTGATTTACAACAAGTCGTGGACAAACCATCTTAATCACATCCAACAGATCCTACATCTTCTACGAGCAGAAAAATTTTTGGCCAAGCCTAGTAAATGTGTTTTTGCTCATCCCGCTATTGGATACTTAGGCCATATTGTTTCCGGCCAGGGGATTTTAGTGGATCCTAAAAAGATTCAGGTTATTCAACAGTGGCCAGTACCGACCATAGTGAAGGCCATTCGTAGCTTCTTGGGCCTTGCAGGTTATTACTGGCATTTCATACGGCATTATGCTCACTTAGCAGCACCTCTTACAGATTTGTTGAAGGTAAATGGGTTCACTTGGTCCACACAGGCTAACATTGCCTTTCATCAGCTAAAATAATTGCTTAGCGCGACTCCGGTCCTTGCCTTACCTGATTTCAATAAGCCCTTCACTCTAGAAATGGATGCATTAAGAATTGGTATAGGGGCGGTGCTTTCGCAGGACAAGTACCCCATTGCCTATTTTAGCCAAAAGTTGTGCCCTCGTATGCAGAAGGCGTCAACCTATCACCGGGAGATGTTCGCGATTACCCAAGTCGTGGCCAAGTGGTGTCAGTACCTTCTCGATTGGAAGTTCACCATACTTACCGACCAGCATGCATTGAAGAACTTGACTAATCAGGTTATCCAAACTCCCGAGCAGTAGAAGTGGTTGAGCAAACTGCTGGGATTTGATTTTGACATACTTTATCGGCCAGGAAAACAGAATATGGCAGCTGATACCCTCTCTCGTATTCCTACAGCTTCTTTCTTAGCACTCACAGAGGATACTCTCACACTTGTGGAGCAGCTAAAGGAGGCTAATAGGGTAAACCCTGAGTTGCGTACATTGCAGCAACAATTACCAACAAATGCTGCTGCTCTTCCCCGGTTTCAGTTCAAAGAAGGTTTACTTTTTTTTTTAGAATCAAATCAATTTTCATTCCAAACTAAGTTAGGTAATACCCTAACAATATGTACACTAGCAGTAGTATACAAAGAATTGCATACAGAACATTGCAGCTAACACAAAATAGCAAAAAAAACAAGCACTTCCTATCTATACAGAATTTTGAAACCGTATGTTCCAGAATGTACACAACCACTGCAACTCAGGTGATAGAACTCGGGGTTTGAGATTGTGAAAGCCATATAATCTCAACTTAAGGTCAGCACATACATCAGCCAAAACAGCTGCTGAAGAACGACAAGTATGTGTAAAGTATCGACTATTCCTTTCTCGCCAGATGTGATAGATACAGGCATTCCATGCAAGCCGTAGCATCCATGCTTTAAGGGATCTTTTTTGTAGAAAACACTTGGCCCAGAGGAATTCCAATTACCAAGACCCAACAAATCTTGAAACATTACAGAGGAGAAGATTATGAGACCAGACATTAGCTGCAAAAGGGCACTCAAAAAACAAATGATCCCGAGATTCCAAAGGGTTAGAACAAAGCAGGCAAGATGTATTAGAGATTATTCCCCACTGCTGAAGCCTATTCCGGGGTAGTTAGCCTATTTAGGATGGCTAGCCAAGAAATGAAGCTATGCTTCGGGATATAGCCAGAGGACCACAACAACTTAAACCAATCAACACGGGGTTTTTTTCAGTCGGAGAAAATTCTAGAGGGGGTAAGAAGGTTTACTTTTGTTCTGAGACCGGTTAGTAGTTCCCTGTGATTCACCATTGCGATGGTCCTTGTTCTAGTAATTCCATGCCACTCAATTGGGAGGCCATGCTGGTGTCACAAGAACATTCCATCGGCTCTCAGCTAGTTTTTATTGGAAAAATATGCAAAAGGACATCAGCTAGTGGGTTGCCGAATGTCAAATCTGTCAGCAAATGAAGGCTTCATGTTTAAGTCCTGCAGGTTTCCTTAAGCCTCTCCCTATTCCCAATTTGGTGTTTGAGAGTGTCTCAATGGATTTTATCACCGGACTTCCTCTTTCTCAAGGGAAATCTGTTATTATGGTGATAGTTGATCGCCTCTCTAAGTATGATCACTTTGTGGGTCTCATGGGAAACTTTTCAAGTGAAGATGTGGCTAAGGCCTTTATGACAGAAGTGATTCATCTCCATGGAGTGCCGCTATCCATCATCACTGACCGTGACCCTCGGTTTATGACAACTTTCTGGCAGGAAGTACACCGTTTACATGGTACTGCCTTGGCTAAGAGTACTGCCTACCACCCTTAAACGGATGGTCAAACTGAAGCACTTAAAAAATGCTTGGAAATGTATTTAAGATGTTTTTTTGCTGACTCGCCCTCTTCTTGGATGACTATGCTTCCTTGAGCTGAGTACTGGTATAATTTCGCCTACCAAACATCGGCCAAGATGACACCAATTGAGGTCCTCTATGCAGGCTGCCACCTACAGTGGTCCATTATGTGCGTGGCTCGATGGGGAATGCTTTAGTGGAGAAACAAATGCTCCAATGAGATGAAGTGCTACGGACTCTCAAGCACAATTTGTATCGGGCACAAGATCGCATGAAGCTCTATGCTGATCAAAAATGCAGGGAGGTCGAATTTGCAGAAGGAGAGTGGGTGTATGTTAAATTACAGCCCTACCAGCAAATGTCAGTCCACCTCCGTCGCCGCAGTAAGCTCGGCCGACGCTATTTTGGCCCATTCTAAGTTCTTCAGCGGGTTGGCGCCATCACCTATAAACTTGACCTTCCAGAAGCGACCAAGATTCATCCAGTCTTTCATGTCTCTCTTCTTAAAAAGTGTAATGGAATTCCGGCGCAACAAGTCACTCCTCTACATCTCGTGGATTCCACAGCCAACATGATCTTGCAACCTGTTGAAGTGCTAGACAAGAGAGTCATACAAGATAATGGCACCACTATTGAACAGTGATTCATTCGTTGGGAGGGCCTTCCTTCCACTGCAGCCACATGGAAAGATAAGGTTGAGCTCTGTCGCCGTTTTCCTTCTCTGAACCTTGAGGACAAGGTTCCCATTGGAGATGGGGATATTGTTGTGAACAAGGCCCAACCAAATACTCTCCCTACAGTTGAACCTCCTAGAAGGAGTGTGAGAACTAGAGTTCCCTCCAGAAGGCTTGGCAGTTACAGCCTCGAATGTATGACTTCAGAGGCATTACTAATGTGTGAGAAAAGCGGTAGTGTGAATACCCGACCCAAAATCACTTGGGCCTATTCACCTATTTCCTTTCACCTTCTTCCTCGGGTCAATCCCATGACATTGGAGTCGCCACCCAAATTTTATTAAGGACAAAACTTGGGAAAAATCTTCATGAGACTCCTTTAGGCTACATGGTCATGGCGAACCAAAGTCATGGGATCGGGGGTTCGTCCCAGATGGGAAGGCGTTAGGCACCCATCCGTATTGGGTCGAGACTATGTGCAATTGCAAAATGCAAGTGTGCCTTGTGCAAGTGTGGAAAATAAAAAGAATGGGGGAGAAGAAGAAGATTTGGCTTGCATCCCGTTGTAAGACCGAGACTACCTATGTACCCGAGTGACCGGGGTCAAAGCCACGTAGTTCTAAACATGGCACAAATCAGCCACTTACATCATCAAAAGCATCAACATATAATCAACAAAGATCAATCAAAAGAAGGTTTAGTGTTACCTCTTGTAGCCCTCCTCTAGCTCCTTATAATGGGTTGAGTTCTACACCCACCTTCTTTCCACTTCTAAGCTCAATGGCTGATCCTCTTCTTGACTCCTCCTTGCTGGACTATTGTTGATGCCTCCCACGAAATTTCTCCAGATTTTTTTGCCTAAGAATGTATCTATAGACTTGTAGAGGTATAGTTTCTCCAAGCACTCAAGGATTATGGGTTTATATGTGAGAAAAATTGTGTGTGTTTTAAAATGTGTGTGAGGGGTCCTATTTATAGTGCTCTGAGAAGCCTAGGGGCATGGACCTGCTTAATGGTGAAGATTATACCCGAAAATCTGGTCCAAAATCGCATAGGATCGAAATTAGAAACAAAATCGGAGATTTGGGCGAATCTGGGAAGCCATGACCGCCGCTGCCGGCAGTCATCTACTTCATGACTGCCTATGCCCGCGGTCTTGAGTGGATGCCCGCTAGCACCTGGCGGTCGTCGCGAGAGGACCGCCGGTTGCCCCGCGTGTCACCCGTTCTTTCCATTTTCGAACCCCCAATCCCCCTAATTTAGCTCTGATTTGATCCTACCGCGTAAGTAACCCCTAATCAACCCAGAATCACTCAATTACTTGATCATCACTCCCCTAAATCATTCCAAGATTGATTGATTACACATCTAACACCCATTTCCTACTAAATCATAACAAAAATAGTGGAATAAAGGAAATATTGGTACCTGTACTCGCCCTCAATTTGGAATTTGGTACCTGTACTGAAAATCCATGATTTTTGGTACCTGTACTACGCAATATTCATGGTTTTTGGTACTTCCGGCATCAGAAGATAACCGGAGACACGTGTCAATATATGATATGCCCACGTAGATTGTGGGTCCCATTACACCCGGTTTGCCCAGCCTCGCCCGGATCTGTCCGAAAATCCGACCTGTACGTGGGCATATCATATGTTGACACGTGTCTCCAGTTATCTTCCGATGCCGGAAGTACCAAAAACCATGAATCTTGCGTAGTACAGGTACCAAAAATCATGGATTTTCAGTACAGGTACCAAATTCCAAATTGAGGGCGAGTACAGGTACCAATATTTCCTTTATTCCCAAAAATAATATTTCTACGAAAAATCAGAGCTAAAACTAGCCTGCAAGAAATGTGTTAATGGGCTGGATTAAACTCTGGAGAATTCATTAATTTGGGCTTTTGAACCCATCCTCAATCCAAAGATAAATCATCTCATAAAAATTAGATTAAAGATAGATAAAAGGCCCAAGTAATGAAATAAACATATTTCAGTGTAAATAAACCTTATTATATATTTTACTCTAAGATTAAATCATCTCATTAATCCTAGTATACCAATATACAAAGGCTCAAATTACCAAAATGTATTATTTCCACTAGAATAGATTCTTGACATGCCTTACTCCTAGGATCAAATCATCTCATCAACCCTAAGTTCAAATATATTTAAAATCTAATTTTTGTGAGAAATTCGTGGGTCAAATTTGAATGTTCACAAGTAGCGGCTGGTACTACTTAAGGAGACAGAAGTTGGTAGTATAGGCAAGCTAATATTGGAATAGAAGATTCTCTTTTCGCCCCTTTCCAGTTGTTTCTTTGCTTGTATTGGAAATTGGAGAGTTAAATTGTTTGATTTGAAAGGAAAATTCCATTATTGAGTCGTTCTTCCGCCAATTTGATGGGTTGATCCGTCAATGATAAAATTTCTATTTTGTATTTGGATTACGAAATCACATAAAATTTTATCCAACCTCATAAATGAATATGGAATAGGATATATGAAATATGTAAATAGATGAAATATGTATGAAAGAACGAAAAAAAGAGAATTCTTTATTTACACTCAAATCCGAATTTGTAACTAATACAACTGAAATTGAAAAATTCCACTTTCCCTTTCTTTCTTTTTAAGTGAAACTTATAAAATTTAGCTTCCCCGAGCAATATTGTTGAGTAGCTTTCATAACATTTACTTTGGATCGCGACATGAATTGAGTTTCCTCAAATATGGGGTATCCCTAGCATCTACTAGCTGGCCACCGATATTTTTCTATAAAAATATTATAGCTTCTTCTGGTTTACCCCTTAAAATGCACATGAATGACGAACTCGATCATGCGTCAGCAGGTAGTAACTATTACGTGTACAGTTTGTTGGAAAAAGAAAGCTATAAATTTCTTATGAAGACAAAAATTTAAAAGCTATATTAAATCATGCAAATTGCTAGCTGGGTCCACTAATGCTACCCTCCTTGTGGTTTAAGCTGGATCTGAGGGACTTCTGTGTGAGCATGCAGTTGGATCTTATGGAATGGATACTTTTTTCTTCTTTCCTATCCGGCATTCTCAGTTTTGTCCTAACTAATCCCGAATTGAATCGAGTTCCACAACTGGTTATGGTGGGTGTGTCTTTTAATGAAAATTTTTTGCGTACACAAAAACTCGAATTCAAAACTTAGCTTAGGGAATCCAAGTGGTACTTGGATCAACCCCATTAATTCTATGCATACTTTTTTTTTGGATTCCAAGCATATACGAATTAAGTCTTTGAACTCTAGATGAGTACTCCTGTACCTTTGAGCCAGAGCCTCAAGCGTCGTAGATAGCGTATGCCCAGAAAATCTTCTTGCTTTACTTCCACCCATCTTCAACTACCATGTAGGTGTCTTCGGCCTCTGCTCCTCCGGGGGCATCTTCTTCTGTGACAGTCTGAAGTTCCATGGCCTCCCCCTCCACCGATCCGTCCACATTGAGCCAATCCACACCAACCTCTCCCTAAATTCCGGCCCCTCCTCAACCTCGTCGTCTCTGCTGCCCTGCAGCCATTGCGGCAACAAAGTAAGGTACATAGTTATTTTTGCAGAAAACATAATCACATAAATAGTTTATTTACTAAAGAACAATTAGTCGCCTTGAGTCATGTTCCGCGTTATTTTATTTTCCTTGTTTAAAATATTAAATTTTTTAAATACAGGCATGGTCTTCGAGAGTATATATTGTTTATTTTTTTCCTTGGAACAAATTATATATTTTTTATCAAGACTTTGTATTTGGTGAAACCTCAACAACAAAAATTAGAAAATACGCCTAATAGTGCTGGGGCAACATGGGTCGTCATTATTTCCTTTACCTGTTCAAAAAAAATAAAAGGTATAACTCTAATTTGGATTTTCATCAAATCAGTATTAAATCATTTCTTTTTGTTGTATTACGACAATAACATAACGCTTAATTGGAGGCGACCCAATTGATATAATAGAATATATTTTTATAATTTCAATTTAAAAAATTTAGTAAGTACATGATTAACCAACGTTAAAAACAAAAAAAATTAACAAATTATAGGCATATATTCTCAAATAAAATTTTTAACTTATTTTATTCTAATTTTGTAATATCTTAATTATTCATTGTTTATATAGACTTGGCTGCCTAAACAAAGCATCCTGGGTCCACCCTATAGGATTGAATTCTCCGAGTCAGGCTCCAGTGTGGTGATTTGAAATAATGTGCCCTACCCTAAGTTGGCACATTATTTTTGTCACGTTATTGCCTATCAAGTCTGTACATAGACTTGTACATAGACTTCTATGCCTGAGGATTTTGTTTAAGGTAATATTGCTTCAGAAACTAGTTAAGATGACCAAAATAATTAAGAAAGACGTCTTCATCTCTAATATATGTTTGTATTTTATTTTCTACTCAGGAAACAACAACAAAGTCTTCCACATATAAATATATAAACAGGCCACATCCAACAACCTTCATCATACGACAGCGTGGGCACCCTCCCCAAATAATTTTCTTAATTTATAATAGCTTCCAAAGACAAAACCCCAAACCATATAGATTAATAATACTTGATAACATAGGGTACGTTTTACCATAAATAACGAATCGGAACCTTTTCCCTTGGTCCAAGGACCTGGAGAAATCAAGTCAATCAGTTAAGGACCTAGGGGAGATAGTCCATCCAGCCAATGACCTAGAGGAGGAAGATTACTCAGCTAAATGGCATAAGAGAAACACGTGAAAAAAGCATAATTAAATAACAAAGCGTTAGAATTTACTAATGCTTATGCCTTAATGTTACCAGGAGCTGAGAGGCCCTTCAACCCCTGCTCCTCCCCCTACTTTCTCTAGTAAATAGGGAGCTTGGGTAAGCTTTTCAAGACACAAGAGAGTAATTAAAGAAAACTCACTCTCACCCTTTCTCCCATCATTCTTTTCTCTAAATTCTCCTTTGTCTTACTTAGGCATCAGAGGATCCTTGGAGTCACCACCCAGGGCTTCCCCAAGCTCTTTTTCTCTCTTTCTTCTTGTAGATCAAACCTCTAGGGCCTGGATAAAACAAGAAGGACCTGGCAGACTTAGAAGCACACTATCACGACAGAAGACCCTTGGAACGAGCACCTCGGAGGACCCATATTTTAACATTGGCGTCGTGTGTGGGAACCTGAACAAAAAGCCATGGCTTCTACCCCCCAAGCAATCAGATCTGACAGGAACATCGATCCATCAACCTCTAGGACCCCAGACACCAGAGGTACTCCAACGACCGGAGATACTCCGACTCCTGGAGGACTTCCGACCAACATAGGAGCTCTGACCACCGATGTAGCCCTCAACACTCAAATCTTGAGCGAAGGAACCGAAAGCACCATGATCAACACTAGCCTTTCTGGTCACCCGAGCCGGGACACAATAACGCTTGCTGAGTTTATGCAATTCAGCCAAGAGATACTAACCAGTCTGCAAAACTTCTATCCTCACCTTCCAAGGCGAGATACAGCGGAAGCAAATAACAAACAAAGAATTGGGAGAGACCCATAAACGCCCTCTGTGATAATGAAGAGTTACAACCAAGATCAATCGTGGCTGCTTACCTACCTATGACCGGAGGATCAGAAGGACCAAAAGAAAGTCAGAATGTCCTATTGGAAAAATGAGTCAAGGAATTGATTGAACAACACCTACAATCAGTGACCCGAAAAGCAAGGGGAAATGAGATAGATGGCATCTCGCCTTTAAAAGAAGATATTCGGCTTGCCCGGGTACCAGAAAGGTACAAGGCCCCATCCATTGAAAACTATGGTGGTCATACAGACCCTAGAGACCATCTTAAGCAGTACATGGGGACGATGGAAATGTACGGTTATTCAGATGCCGTATTATATAAAGCTTTTCATACCACCTTGATCCAGCCAGCCAGGGAGTGGTACTTGGCGTTAGCACCCAGGTCCATAGAGAGTTTCAAAGAACTTAGTGACCATTTTTTGATGCACTTCTCTAGTTAAAGGAGGACCAAGAGGACTCCACTGTCCCTCATGCTAATGAAACAAGAGTTTGATGAGTCCTTGAGGGACTCTATAATGCTCTTCAATGCGGAGGCTGTTGAAATTCCAAATTTAGTTACCTCAACTAAAGCACATGCGCTAATAACGACCACCCTAAATGTGGATTTAAAGAAGGCTTTAGCTGCCAGAGGCCCTGTGAGAATGAAGATGATCTAATGGCGGAGATTGTTAAGCAAATTAATGTGGAGGAGGAATTAGCTTTGACAAAGCCCCAGTTGGATGCAATAGCCGACGAGGTAGGAATACCACAAGAGGAAGAAGGTTGTGGAACCCAAGAACTGGAAAGTTACTCCCCATATATGAAACATGGAGAACCTAAAAGGACTCTACACTCAGTAGCGGAAGTACTACGGGTTCTTCTCTCATACTCTACTATATTTGTTTGTGTTATTTTCTTTCTGCAAATAAAGACTTTGCGAAGTCTCTCTATTTCTATTGAATAAATGAGTCAAAAAGCTCTATCTTCCTGTTCTTTATGAACTGTTGTTATCAATTCCATATTGAATCCAATCTTTTCAACAGAAAAAAGACCTCTCAATAAAAGACCTTCAGGACCTCACCTTTAAGGACTCCTTCCTTAAGGACCTCGACTTATTAGGAGCATCCTATTAAAAGACGACAACGGGCCATGCCACCTATGCTAGTCGCAAAGTAAGACGACTAAAGGCCATGTAGTCTATGCTAGTCGCAAAGTAAGACGAAAAAAAGGCCATGTAGCCTATGCTAGTCGTAAAGTAAGATAACGAAAGGCCATGTAGCCAATTTCAGTCACAAAAACAAGGCGGTCTAAAAAAAGATCGCACATTCAAAAAAGACGACTAAGGCAATATAGCCCAAGTAAGTCGCGCATTCAAAAAAGACGACTAAGGCAATATAGCCCAAGTAAGTCGCACATTTAAAGAAAGAGAAAATGAGAGAGAAAGACGACCAGGGCCAAGTAGTCCAAAAAACAAAGGTCGCATAACAAGAAACGTACAAAGAAGGTACCACTTTTTGAGGTCCTCTTTGCATCGTGCCCCCTCTTTATATCAGGTCTCTTATATATATCGAAAGTACCTACATTTAAAGGTCCTCTTCGTATTAGAGGTACTAAATGATAGAAATCTTCAAGTCTAGAAGAGAAGATCTCCCTGAGACAACAAAAAACAAAAAGAAAGCTCATTATAAGCAAATAATGGGGGCTTTATACAAATCCGAGAGAAATCTCTCACAAAAGCAAATGATGGTGCAAAAGTCACAATGAGCTTAAAGTGAGCTCAATGAAAATTCGCAACCTCTATGTCACGAGAAGATCACTTACACAGGGGGCAGTAAGAGCTCTAAATCTCAACAAATTGAAATTCGAGCCAATTCCACAATGGTCGTTTGTTGAGCCTATGCCCACCAAGATGTGGTTCATAAGCTTAACAAGTTTGAAGCTCAAGCTTAGATATATTGAGGTCATGATTAGAATTAGCCATATAAGGCAATCTAATACGACCAAAATAAAAAGCACATCCTAGAGAAAATAAACTCTAAGGAAAATTGCTACACAACATCCCATAGAGTTGGGGACTGTGATAACATATGGTACTTTTTACCATAAATAACGAATTGGGACCTTGTCCCTTGGTCCAAGGACCTAGAGAAATCAAGTCATTTACCTAAGGACCTAGGAGAGGTAGTCCATCCAGCCAAGGACCTAGAGGAGGAAGATTACTCAGCTAAATGGCATAAGAAACATGCGAAACATGCTCATAATGCTTATGTCTTAATGTTAGCTGGAGCTGTGAGCCCCTACAACTCCTGCTCCTCCCCCTGCTTTCTCCTATTGACTTGGGTAAGCTTTTCAAGACACAAGAGAGCAATCAGAGGAAACTCACTCTCACCCTTCCTCCCCTCAATCTTCTCTCTAAATTCCCCTTTGTCTTACTTAGGCATCGGAGGATCCTTGGGGACACCACCCAGGGCTTCCCCAAGCTCTTTTTCTCTCTTTCCTCTTGTAGATCAAACCTCATTAGCCTGGATAAAACAAGAAGGACCTGGCAGACTTAGAAGCACACTAGCAAGGCAGAAGACCCGTGGAACGAACACCTCGGAGGACTCATATTTTAAGAATACTAATCACATGCATCACAATTCACAAGCTCATCTTTTCATGTATATGTATATATAAAAAAGGTCTGTACATAGACTTTTATGCCAAAGGATTTTGTTTAAGATAATCTTGCTTCAAAAACTAGTTAAGATGACCAAAATAATTAAGAAAGACGTCCTTATCTCTTGGCGTCGGTCCACCCACTAATATGATAGTTTAAAAATCTAATTTTGTAGTATCTTAATTATTCATTGTTTATATAGACTTGGCTCCCTAAACAAAGCATCATGGATCCACCCTATAGGATTGAATCCTCCTAGTCAGGCTCCAGTAGGGTTAATTACATTTTGACTCCCTAAATTCTGGCTTATTTTTGACTCATCCCCTCAACTTTTTTTTCATCAAATGACCACCTGAATTCTCAATTTGATGCAATTAACCACTTCCTTCCATGGGCCCATGGATTCCGTTACATGCACTAACGGAATATTTGGGTGGATGCACGTGGCAGCATCATAACCGTTCAATAATTTTTTATTCTTTTTTAACAAAAAATACAAAATAAGAAGGGAAGTATAAAAAATATTATAGCAATTAATTGGTAATTATTATTTCCTAAAACTATAGAAAGCTACCTTTAATTCGTATAAAAACAAAAAAAAACTAAAATTTTAGGAAATTAATAATTATTTTTATTAATTTCCTAAAATTTAGGTACTTTTATATTTTTATACCAAATAATGGGAGGTTTTCATATTTTTAGGGAATAATAATTATTAATTTCCTAAATTTAGGTATTTTCTTATTTCTATACCGATTAATCGGAGCTTTCTATATTTTTAGGAAATAATAATTATTAATTTTCTAAAATTTAGGTATTTTTTTTATTTTTATACAAAATAATGAGAGGTTTTCTTATTTTTAGGGAATAATAATTATTAATTTCCTAAATTTAGGTATTTTTTTATTTTTATACCAATTAATCGGAGCTTTCTATATTTTTTGGAAATAATAATTATTAATTTCCTAAAATTTAGGTATTTTTTTATTTTTATACCAATTAATGGGAGCTTTTCATATTTTTTAAAAAATAATAATTATTAATTTCTTAAAATTTAGGTATTTTTTTTATTTTTATACCAATTAATTTGAGCTTTCCATATTTTTAGGAAAATAATAATTATTAATTTCCTAAAATTTAGGTATTTTTTATTTTCATTCCAATTAATGGGAGCTTTCCATATTTTTAGGAAATAATAATTACCAATTAATTGGTAAAGTTTTGTTTATTATTCCCTTTTTATTTTTTTTTTTTTTGGAAAAAGGAAAATAAACAAAATTATTAAACAGTTTTTTTATATAAATATTTTTATTTCATATTTTTTGTTAAAAACGAATAAAAAATTATTGAACGGTTATGATGCTATCACGTGTCATCCATCCCAATATTCCGTTAGTACAAGTAACGGAATCCATGCGTCCATGGACGGAAGTGGTGAATTGCATCAAATTAAGAGTTCAGGTGGTCATTTGATAAAAAAAAATTTGAGGGGGTGAATCAAAAATAAATCAGAATTCAAGGAGTCAAAATATAATTAACCCGGCTCCAGTAATATGATTATTTTTGTGGTGATTTGAAATAATGTGCCCTACCAGCACATTATTTTTGTCATGTTATTGCCTATCAAGTCTGTACATAGACTTGTACATAGACTTTTATGCCTGAGGATTTTGTTTAAGGTAATATTGCTTCAGAAACTAGTTAAGAAGACCAAAATAATTAAGAAAGACGTCTTCATCTCTAATATATGTTTGTATTTTATTTTCTACTCAGGAAACAACAACAAAGTCTTCAACATATAAATATATAAACAGGCCACATCCAACAACCTTCATCATACCAAATAATTTTCTTAGTTTATAATTGCTTCCAAAGACAAAACCCCAAACCATATATAAATTAATAATACACAATTCAGAAGCTCTTCTTTTCATTTATATGTATACATAAAAAATGTCTGTACATAGACTTTTATGCCAAAGGATTTTGTTTAAGGTAATCTTGCTTCAAAAACTAGTTAAGATGACCAAAATAATTATGAACGACGTCCTCATCTCTTCGCGTTGGTCCACCCACTACTACGATAGTTCAAAAATCTATCTATATTTTATACAAGCAGGTTAAAAGCCTTTTTATATCCCTGCACTTTCTTGATTTTATTATTGATATCCCTATTTTTTCAATTTCACCAATTATGTCCCTAAACTTAATATAAAAACCGAGTGTTAATGTCCTCTTTTCCTGAAATTATAGGTAACTTTGTCTAACACCCTATACGTTTCAAAATTATTTTAATTGATTTTTTTCTCTTTATCTAAATTCAAATAACAGTAAAGTATGAAAAAAGAAAACAAAAATAATCTACTCCTCCCTCGACTCCACTCCATTTTCTTCTCAGTCGCCGCTTCCCATTCCTAGATCTACTTCACTCGTCTCTTCTTTCCCCTTCAAAAAAGAGGCATGAACAATTATTCCTTAATCAAAAGCGTGTCCTTATCAATGTGTCTCTGAGATTGAAGCATTATATATATGGTGTAAATTCAGGTTGGGCTCCAAAGACCCTCGCCTTCATTCCGTTCTCCAAGCTTCTAGTTTTACTCTTCATGCCTTGAGAACTACCTTGAGGTTCTTGTTGACGATTCAAAGACGAAAATTTTCCATTGCCACCTTCTTCTTCTTCGTATTTGATTTTATTGATGGGCATATAGTTTTTGTTGATGATTGATGTAATTCTTCCTTATTCATGTTTGGAAAAAGTAAAACTGAAGAGTAATGTATTGTTAATGGTGTTTTTTAGGATGAAGGTGCTCTTTTCTTTTCGCCTGAAGATAAGTCTCAATTAATCCATATCTATATTATATATAAAAGCACGAACTCATCTAATTAAAGAATATTATAATTGAAAGATTAAAATACCCTTACTTACTTTATGTTTTAATTAGTTACTTAATCGTCAATTTTTAACCGGATACACTATAAATTATAGAAATTTTCTTGATCATGCGCCAGATTGTTGAAAATAGAAAAACTATAAATTTCTTATGAAGACAAAAATTTAAAAACTTGATTAAATCATGCAAATTGCTAGCTGGTCCACTAATGTTATCCTCCTTGTGGTTTATTTTTTTTTGAAAACCCTCCTTGTGGTTTAAGCTGGATATGAGGGACTTCTGTGTGAGCATGCAATTGGATCTTATGGAAAGGATACCTTTTTTTTTTCCCTATTCGGCATTTAGAGTTTTGTCCTAACTGATCCTAATTTGATTCGAGTCATGCAGCTGGCTATGGTAGGTGAGTCTTTCAATGGGATTTTTTTGCGTACACGAAAACTCGAATCCAAACTTTGCTTAAGCAGATCCTCCGGCCGGATCTTCTTCGATGACAGTCTGAAGTTCCACGGGACCTCCCCCACCCATCCGTCCACATTGAGCCATTCCACACTAACTTCTCCCTAAATTCCGGTCCCCTCCTCAGCCTCGCCGTCTCTGCTGCCCCTGCGGCCATTGCGGCAACAAGGTAAGGTACATAGTTATTTTTGCATATAACATAATCACATAAATAGTTATATTTACTAAAGAACAATTAGTCGCCTTGAGTCATGTTCCGCGTTATTTTTGCATTTTGTTGTATTACGACAATAACATAATGCTTAATTGGAGGGTTTTCTATCGATCCATAAACCATGTGGTACATGTAAAGATGAGTCTGGTGTGAACAAAAATCTAAGTGATGACACAATCCACAAAGTCCCCATCATCAACCAAATAAGCCTGACATGATTCCAGGCCAATGTTCAACCTCTGTTCCTCACCAAGGGTAGCGCTGAATTTCAAGCAATGTAGAAGTGTTGCATCATCCTTCTTCTCATGTAGTTCTTCTCATGTAGTCGTGCATCATCCTTCTTCTGACGTCGTAAGCAAAAAGCTGCCCAGTCTCTCGGTAAAACTCCTTGTAGTAGTTGGAGAAGACAGGGGACAAGCGTCGACAGTCTTGAATGTTACGATGAGTGTGTTGGAAGGAGAAATTGTCTGGATTGCCACACTTTGAACCATACGCGTCAGAGAGTTCGAAGGTATACCATTGTGTTCTCCCTTCAGGGCAGCGCTTTGGTTTCATAGAAAACCAAACAGATTTGGGGCCTCGCGTTGTACTGGACGAGAGTTGTTTTCTCGTTCGAGAGATCATATTTCTGATCTGACCAAATAGATAAACCAGTATCCTCTGCAAAACCATGATATTGTTTGTCTGCCCTTGTAACAGCTGTCGTCGTTGATGTATATATGAAGAGCTTCGGCTTGAGATTGTATTAAGGGAAAAAAAAAAAAAAAAGAGGAGTCCCTAGTGAGCACGAACACGGATTACTAGAAGTTTGTGCACGACTAGACGAGAAAGTACGAGACATAGGTGGTGTTTGTGGCTTGGGTTGGTATAACAGGCGATGGTAACTAGATTGGAAGACCGACTTTGACATGAGGGAGGACTCATTTAATGTACGTGTTTGAGTTTATGTTTTGAGAGGAGCCAGATATAGTGGTGTTGTTTGGGAAGAACACTGAAAGCGGAAATTGGCACCGACACCTACGTACGTATCTTGAGATTTGTTGGACATGGATGAAACCTGTGGTAGAGTTGTAAAGGGATAAATATGCTGCAAAAAGTGAACGTGTCTGTGCTATGTAAATCCTTAGAGTGGAGATATCTAAGCATCGGTAACCAAGGTGCATTGGGCTATTGCCATGAAATTAAATGCATGGAGATGATCTGAAATGAAACTTGTGTTTATTGTATGGCCTTAGATATATGTGGATAGAAAGCTATATATAGTCCAGTGTCTGATTGTAAAGAAGCTCTCGTATGGTGTCTTGTTTTTCAGAATTTTTGTAGGCATGCGGTTGATTGTTGCATAGAAACTAAAGATTTATTAACTGTGTGAACATGAAGGGCATGTTTGATGAATAAAGCACGACCAATGGGATTAGGAATAGAAGAATTACCAATACCTGAAATAAACATTTCATATCCATTGCCTACTTGCACAGAATTACGACTAAGATACTCGGAATAGTTGTGCAGGCTATGCTGATCTGAAGTCACATAATAACTAGTCCTTGTGATGGCCAAAAAAAAAAAATAACTAGTCCTTTGTGATAACCCGTACTTGCTGGCTTGCATAATGTTTACTTGATGTGAATGTGAGCAAAAAAATTCTGAAAATGGTGCACTAATTAAGGTGGTTGTTCCTAATAGTCGTAATTAAGCACTAAGTACCTGATTAGTAAGGCTAATGAGGGGTTAAGATTTTAATGTGAGGCTTAAGTGAATGGTTCTGAAAAGGGAGCAGGAGGTGGAAAGGAGAGTGGACAGGTGGTAGTTGCTGGGCTAAAGGGGGGGGGGGGGGGGGGGGGGGGGGGGGGGGGGGGGGGGGGGGGGGGGGGGGGGGGGGGGGGGGGGGTGCAAGTGGCTGCTGACTAAGCTACTTGCTTAAGCCCTTGAGTAGCTAAGCAAGCACCTTAGCCACCCCTTTCTGCCCAAATTCGTGATCTGTTCTGAAGGGGGAAGAAAACTCAGTATTTTTCAAGTTCTCTGAAGTTCCTGCACATAAGAGAAGAAAGGGTAAGCTTGGGTTGGTTAGCTTTGCATTTCTGATGCTAATTGGTCTGCCTAGTGAGCTAATTGGTCATATAGTGCGCCAATTGATTGAGTTGAGGGCACAAATATGTTCTCTGCTGGTCACTAGGTTTTATCAAGGTATATTGATGGATTGGTTTGGGTGGGGTGCGCAATTGGCTCAGTTGTTAGCCAATTGGCCCCTGTTGTTGGGAATTGGCCCTAAAGTTAGCCAATTGATTCTGTGGGTTGCTTGGTTGGGTTGATG
>JAKUCV010004070.1:2637-71653 GCA_028386065.3 Turnera subulata | reverse complement strand
GATATTATGCTGAGATTGATGTTGAACTATTGACTGTGGAAATTGTGAAAAAGAAATTGGAATTGAGATTGGAATTGATTTGAGATGTTGATATAATTGTCATGTGGAAAGTAGTGGTACGACCCGATGGTTTGATAATTAATTTTGGGATGCTATGGTCGGTTTTTGGTTTGGTTGGCCCGTCATGCCTGTGGTTAGGGTATACCGAATACCCAGTGGCTCGGATATGCCGAATATCCGCGGTGGCTCGGATATGCCGAATATCCGTTGTGGCTCAGATATGCCGAATATCTGGTTGGCATGACGTCGCCTGAGGTTGGGGTATACCGAATACCCAGTGGCTCGGATATGCCGAATATCCGCGGTGGCTCGGATATGCCGAATATCCGGTTGTTTTGATATGAGGATTGGTTGTTGACCTAGCATCCGGAGTTAATTGATTACCAGGTACGACCCTAGCTTGTCCAGTGACGGGGCCCGGAAGATAAAATTGGTAATAATAATTAAGCATTCTTTTGGCCTTGATTCAGTTGTTGAGATATGATGTTGCTTATCTTTGTTTGCTTTTAAGTATTACGGTTGCTTGCATATCACTGTTTATCCTTGGTCGGTGAGCACTTCGGACTCACCCCTCGCCTGCGGGGTTTCATCCCGTAGGATAAGTTGTTTCCGTAGTTCAGGTACGACGTTCGATGGCTGCTGTTCTTCTTCTCCACCTGACTCCGGATCCATACCACCATTGCATGTGCATAAGTCTTCCGCTGCTATTCTATTGCTCATGATGCTGTACTACATTTCCGCTGTTGTGTGATATATATTGTTGTACTGCTGATTCCTGTGATATGTATATTACTGATACTATCTGCTGCTGTTGAGGGCACTGTGTTTGGATTGAATAATGGTCCCCGAGTGTGGGTGACAGCTGTATTGATAGTTGCTTTTGTATAATATTAGCACGGTGTACTGTCTGTTCTATCATAATGAATAGTTTCGGCACGTGTTTACTGTGTTACGGTAAATACGGGTCGGGGCGCTTCAAAATCACTATTCACGATCGCCGGAAATTACTATTCACCGTGCCGGATAATTTTCCGATGCACTAAATTCCGGCCAAGCACTTCGGGGCTTGCCGGGAAAATCCGTAGATGCTAAATTCCGTGTTCGTCGGATTCCGGCCAAAAATCACTCTCAGATCTGGTGGTGAGCAGCCATGAGGTGCTGCTTCTGCTCTTCCTCAGTGGCAAAAGCAAGGCCACATACACAAAGAAATGGAAGGGCAGGGTCTTGAAGCTGCTGTGGGAGTTGGTGGCCGGGCTGACCGGAGTAGCAGCCGGTGGAGGAGTGGCGACCGGCAGCAGTGGTGGTTGGGGTATATACTCAGGTATCACCTTTTTCCCTTTTTTTCTGCACTGGTTTCATGCTCTGGGTAGAGAACGTTCGTGCTGATAACGTGTTGAAAAACAATCAATGATTTATGTTGCTGAAGATGAAGAAGATTAAAGCGTATATAGAGAGGAAGGAGTTAGAAATAACCGGGAGCACAGCCCCATTCTTCATACTTTTTATTTCTGTTCATTCATTTATATATAATACATAAGGAGGGGGATGAAGTTCAGTTTAGTCCCTCAAAATGACATTCACATGATTTTGGTCCTTCTAAACAATATATTTATAACAAAAATAAGCTTGTGCTGCACTTGTATATAAGGTTGATGGTCTCGTGTTTGGATCCCAAGATCTCTTTGTAAACCAAGAAAAACCCAAAATATGCGAAAAAAATTTGAGTAAAATGATACATGAACCACCACTAATATTGGACCATGTTTCCATTTTTTTCCATCACTTCTCCAAGGGGGTTGAGTCATCATGCCATTTATGCTCTTGGGACAATGACAATTGACCGGGACAAAAGAGTCGGCATAAAGGTTCAATGTCCTACGCCCAGAATGTGCAGGAAGATACAAATTTGAATTTCTGGGCATAAAAAAGTGGATGTCGAAAAAGACACAAGCAATGTCATTGTTTTTTTAGTTATCGATATAGTAGACATCATATGGATCTAGGTGGTGCAATTGAAACTCTCTACACAAAATTTTTACATACGTAAACAAGAAACCTGAAGCAATGGAATCTAATTACTTACAATTTAAACCAACAATGGTGGGATCGTTTTTGCTTTTGCAACACAGAACATGTCTCATTCCTAATTTAACCAAGATCATTACAAATTGGGTTGGAGTTATAATAGAAATGTATGGAAGCATATTTTAGTAGCCTCCACCACAGCTTAAAAAACAACCAGCCAGATTTATGAGCTGTATGGTGTTTTTTTGACCAATTTCTCTTAGCCGCCTGGCTTGACCAGAGGAATGATACTGCTTGAAACACCCTCTGCCTTTCCAAGTCATATAATATATATAGAGCATCATCTTTTCTTGTCCACACAAATTAAAGCGATGCTGCTTTGTACCATCGTATACGCATTAAACTTGATTGCAAATGGATCAAAAGGTAACATGGTCCTTTGACTGGAAGAAAAAATACAAAAAGAAAACATATCATTAATATCTACACCTATCCACTACTATCCTATATATAAACCCACTAACACATCCTTCTCCTAACACATTCATCTCAAATTTCCCATTACCCTTTAGCCATTTCTTTGAGAACTATAATGAAGTTGCTCTCCCTACTCTTGCTCTCCATTCTCACCCTCCAATCGCTCAAGCTAACATCCGCTGCCTGCCACGTGGACGATGAAACGGGTCTCCTCGGATTCAAGTCGGGTATCACCCGTGACCCGTCGGGCATCCTTGCCTCGTGGAAGAAGGGCACGGATTGCTGCAAATGGGCGGGCATAAGCTGCCAAGAGAACAACCGGGTCGATTCCGTATCTGTGTACGGGCAACCCGGCAAACCAAATGCCTACTTATCGGGTACAATCTCCCCATCTCTTGTAAAAGTTCAGAATCTTTGGGGTATTTATCTCGTCGACCATAACATCACGGGTAAGTTCCCGGATCTGTTATTCGGGTTACCAAAACTCAAGTATGTCTACATAGAGAACAACAAGCTTTCAGGTCCATTACCCGCCAACATAGGCAAGTTAACCCAGCTTGAAGCCCTTAGCTTCCAAGGGAACCAGTTTTCGGGTCCAATACCCAGCTCAATATCCGAGTTAACCATGTTAACTCAGATTAAACTCGGCAACAATTCATTTTCTGGCACAATACCCCTTGGAATTAGCAAGCTGAGGAACTTGACCTACTTGAGTCTACGAAACAACCAACTCTCTGGTACCATTCCTGATTTTTTCACCTCATTTGCTAACCTTTATTACCTTGAACTTCAACACAACAAGTTATCTGGTACCATACCCGCATCAATAGCATCACAGGCACCAACCTTGCGCTTTCTTGAGCTAGGCCACAATTCCTTGGCCGGAAAAATCCCAGATTTTCTTGGAAAATTAACAGCACTAGACACACTTGATCTTTCATGGAACAAGTTCACGGGGCAAGTTCCAAAGACATTTGCCAACCTTACCAAGATATTCAACCTAGACCTCTCACATAACGCTCTTGTTGATCCTTTCCCTACAATGTATGTGAAGGGCATCGAGTCACTTGATTTGTCCTACAACAATTTTCACTTGAAGCAAATCCCAAGTTGGGTCACCTCCTCTCCTATTATCTACTCCCTCAAGCTTGCCAAATGCGGGATCAAGATGGACTTGAGCAAGTGGAACCCCAAGGAGACATATTTCTACGACTACATTGATCTTTCGGAGAATGAGATAACTGGAAGTCCAGTGAGTTTGTTGAACAGGACAGAGTATTTGGTCGGGTTTTGGAGTTCGGGTAATCAGCTGAAATTTGACTTGGGGAGTTTGAAGATTGTGAGTACACTGAAGTACTTGGATCTGTCAAGGAACCAGGTTATTGGAAAGGTGCCTAAGGCCATTTCTGGGCTGGAGAGTTTGAATGTGAGCTATAATAAGCTTTGTGGGCAGCTTCCACCTTCCAAGTTTCCTGCCAGTGCCTTTGTTGGAAATGCTTGCTTGTGTGGCTCTCCATTGAATCCCTGCAAATAGTAATGTATTGGTAGTGCAGTGAAAGTGGCAATAAATGTGATGAAGATAAGGAAGTTGGTGCAATAAATGTGGAGAAGGAGGAAGCAGAGAAGGTGGAATCCTGCCTTCTTCAAGCGCTCAAAAAATAGTGTACCTTTTTTTTTTCCTAGCTTGGGGGCATTCTGTTCTTAGTTATCATTTTCTGCAATTTTTATATATCAAACAAAACATAACATCGCTTTACTTTCTCTCAACCTGAGAACGATATCTATGTAATTTGCGTGGATGAGAAGGCAAAATTTATGTCTTTTATGTGGGTTGTTATATATGTCTGTCATGCAGAGTCTTGCACCTTTGAAATTTCATTTGGCTGCGCAATTTATGCAAATAGTTACTCTGAAGGGGGACTATATACGAATATGATTAATGAGCTAGTAAGGTGGTATAAGAAATTTTAAAAATTTTAGTATAATACTGAGGCTACCATTAGAGCCACAACCAATGCATATACAACAACCCTCAAAAACCAAAAACAGGTTCTGCCACTTGAACCCAAGACTATGGCATTCATAGAGATAATTTTCCAATCATTTGGTGCTGTATGTGGGAATTCATAATAGTATGTTATGTTACGATCGGTTCGTAACAAGAACAAGAAAATCAAGAAAGGAAAGGAAGTAAAAAGACTGAAAGTAAAATCTCTTGACCAACAGGTCTAGAGCCAAATTCCATTATGTCAAAACGTGATGAATACACAGGCAGAATACTCTTTTATACTATGACTATGACAAACAGTAGTCTTCAGTTCAACTACTAGTCACACATAACATAGTAAGCCATGGTCTCACTCACCACAAGGTCAATTTTGATCGGGAAACTTACTCGAGTTGGTGAATTTTCCACCACGAAGTCCCGTGCTCAAGAATCGTCCCTATCCTCGTCCCCATCGCGAGAAATGCCCAGGGGATCCGCTGGGATTTTTATCATCCCTACACTAGAAACCTATGCGAATTTTACAGATGGCTTTAACATTGTGCAAAATACGCTAAATAAGCGAACACCCGGAGAGAATACAGCTTATAAAGAAGGGAAAAAAAACTTGAAATTGAGAATGGTATGAATCTATCTGGTTGGAGCTGTTCTAGCTTAACCAAGGACATTCCAATTTGAGTCTAGACTAAATGTGTCAACCTTTATGATTATATCCCTTCAAAATAAGTTGTCCTAGGATACCGAAAGCAGAATAGCTTAAGATTGATTGAGAGTTAATCCATTAAAAAGAAAACTCGTGCAAACCTGTAGTTTCGAATTAGAAAACAAGCAAAGTCAGTCCTTTTTCCACCAGAATGAGTTTCAACCCGAGCCCCAGAAGCCCATGACCTTCTTAAAAATCGATACACATCTTAAACATCATTTTGGGCTTAATTACTAACCGCCTCACTTTAAGTAGTCCACGACTTTGAAATTCAAAGCCCAGCCCAAATCAAGCTAATCTTTGAATCTTTTATCAACTGTAGATTCTATTCCGGTTAAATAGGCGGTTACCAATGCAACCCTTTCCATATAAATTAAACCCAAGGAAGTTACAAAAGCCAATAAAAGAAAACCGTAGCTGCAAGACAAAACCCTAATTGCTGCTGCAGCTAAGTGAGTAAGTGGCGCTTTTCACCAGAATTTTCAGGTTTCGTATCAGATTTTGGCGCCAAGTTTTTAGTTTTGGCTTGTGGGTTTAATTAATTTGTTTCTGGCTCTGATTTCTGGGTTTTTTTTATATGTTTCCCTTCTTCTGTAATGTTCTTGTTGTGCAGTATCGCTTTTTTAATTAGACGTTCCTTTGCATGGTGATTTTAACGATTCTTTTTTATATTAAAGATTTTAACGATTTTCAAAACTTGTCTAACAAGGTAATTTATTCAATTCAGATTAGTTTTTGAAGGAGAATCTGTTTTGGTTTTAGTAAAAAAAGTTAGGAATGTTTGTTACGTCTACTGATGTATTTATGTTCTTGTCATGCTATCGTCAGCTGCAGATTGCTAGGGTTTTCTGATTCTTGGTCTTTGAATTAAACAAGAAGATGTCGTCAAGATTTTGGGCTCAGGTTTGCGATAATTGTTTTTTTATTCCGTGATGATTCATTATGTGTTTTGGCTGTTGTTGGGTTGGTTTTGAATTTGTTATTTGCAGGGTTGGAGTGAGTCTGAGAGTGAGTCTGATGATGAGTCTGATGATGAGGAAGCCCCTGATGCCCGTTACAGATATCTCTATAGTGATAGCGAGGATTCGGATGACCAAAGGCGTGTTGTTAGATCGGCCAAGGAAAAACACAGTGAGGAGATGAGGGCAACTGTCGATCAGATGAAGAATGCTATGAAGATCAACGATTTTGTGTCTCTTCAGGATGGCTTTGAGAAGATAAACAAGCAACTCGAGAAAGTGATGAGGGTGACTGGAGCTGATACGTTCCCCAACCTTTACATCAAAACTCTGGTGGTGTTGGAGGACTTTTTGGATCGGGCTATGGCTAATAAGGAAGCCAGGAAGAAGATGAGGAGCGGAAATTCCAAGGCCTTGAATTCGTTGAAGCAGAAGGTGAAGAAGAATAATAAGCAGTATGAGGACCTGATTAATGAGTTTAGGGAAAATCCTTGGAGCGAGGAGGAGGAGAAGGATGCGGATGAGGAGTCAGATGTGGAAGAAGAGTCTGGTACTGAGGATGTGAAGGACCCTCGCAAGAAAGAGAAGCTCCATGATAAGCAGTTCACCGAGGAAGATGTTCAAGACAATCAGTCTGAGATAGGGGAAGGATGGGAGCTGATAAGCAAGAAAGAGAAGCTCCTGGATAAGCAGTCCACCAAAGAAGATGTTCAACACATTCAGTCTAAGATAGGGGAAGGATGGGAGCTGATAAGCAAGAAAGACAAACTCCTTGACAAGCAGTTCGCCAAAGAAGATGTTCAAGACAATCAGTCTGAGAGAGGGGAAGGATGGGAGAAGATGATGATCGGGAAAGAGAAGCTCCAGTTCACCAAAGAGCCAAGTGAAATCACTTGGGATCTTGTGCACAAGAAGTTTAAAGAAATTGTTGCTGCAAGAGGTAGGAGAGGAACTGGAAGATTTGACCAGGTTGAGCAGCTTACTTTCCTGACAAAGCTTGCTAAGACACCTGCTCAGAAGCTGCAGATACTCTTCAGCGTGGTTTCTGCTCTATTTGATGTGAATCCAGGTCTTAGTGGGCGCATGCCTATACATGTTTGGAAGAAGTGTGTGCAGAATATGCTGGTTATTCTTGACATACTCATCCAGCATCCTAACATTAATGTTGTGGACGACTCAGTTGAACCTGATGAGGATGAAACCCGGAAGGGAGCAGATTTTAACGGTCACATTCGGGTCCAGGGAAATCTTGTGGCATTTTTCGAGAGGATAGAAACTGAGTTCTTCAAGTGCTTGCAATCCATTGAACCACATATGCGAGAGTGCACTGAAAGATTGCGAGGTGAGCCAATGTTCTTGGTTCTTGCTCAGAAAGTGCAAGAATATTTGAAGCGTACTAAAGATCAGAAAGCTGCAGAGAAGGTTGCCCTAAGTCGGCTCAAGCTGATCCAATACAAGCCACAGGAGGCGTATGATGCTATGAAGAAGTTGGTTGAACAGTCGGGAGAAGGGGATGATGAATCAAAAGTTGAGGAAAACCAGGGTCCCTCTACATTTGTTGTTGTTCCGGATGCTGTTCCTGGAAAGTCTACCTCTCCTTCTGCCGTTTATTTGATGTATAAGAAAAACACATGCCATCGCTTTTACTTTCTCCCGAACACTGGACGATGTTCAGCTTGAGATATACATCATAATTTGTAATAATATGAAGGAGAAGACTCTTCCATGTGTCTGTTATGCATTGTTCTGCACCTTTTGGGATTTCATTAATTTGGCAGCACTATTTATGCAACGCTAGAGCAAGTAGTTGCTCTCCCAAGGGAAGGGTTACTATATGATCGATTAATGTCTATGACATACATCGGACAATGATTTGTGGTAGGAACTCATCACCACAACAAGCCATGGTCTCACGAATCTAGAAATTATATTATTTAGATAAATTGATAGTTAATTATAAAGATATGAGAAAATAAAAAAATGAATTCAAATGAAAAACAACCGTGGGAAGCAACTGGATAATTATTATATTTTTTTAAAATCATTAATGTTGGACTTGTTAGTAGTTTTGACATTATATTTTTCATCAGTTTATTTTTTATAAATTTAAAGAAAGAAAACATAATTAAAGTGTAATATGTATATAGTAATTGTAACTTGTAAGAATAACATTTGCCTTGCCTATGGCTGGCCATAGTTGTTTTTGTCTTACCACCCGTGGTGGTGGCTCAATTAAGCCTTTTGCTCGCTATTTCTATTTTTATGTCTAGTCTCGATGTTTCCAATCAAAGCCCCATAGTGTAACGCAGACGAATATGGCCTTCAACGGTGGTGGTTATTGAGTCCCATGATCCCTAAAATTATAATGTTTGGTTGGCAAGGGTGTCCACTCATGTCTTTGTGGGTGGTCTCCTACAAGGAGGGTTTAATGCTGAGATGTAACTGAAATTCGGAATTGGCATTGGAGATTGTACATTTTCTGGTTACAGTCTCTAATCGGATTATACGGTCTAATTATATATATATAAAAAAAAACATAATAATCCTAGCATAACATGAACATAAAGACAAATATATAATAATAATAATCTTTCAAATACAAATATTTTTATCATTTTTGTGTGATCAATAGAATAGAAAAATCATTACTTATTTCTTCCTTAGTCCCTCCTTCCAAATCGAATTGCATAATAAACTCGCACCGTAAGACTGTTCGTAACTTGTAATTCAACCACCAGAAGATTTGTAATTTAATACAAAAACAAAGTGTTTTAAATATAGAACTCTTTCCATTGTCTTTTTTTTCCTTTTTTTTTGTATGGGAATAGACTTTTCAAGTTGTCATTTATGGGCCCGCAACGGGCAACCCATATATATGTTTCTAAATGTTAAAAAAAAGACCTACTCACGGTAGAGGTTTATTAAAATAATAAGATATATGGGTTCCCCTATTCTCTCTAACTCTCTCCAAGCTACCGAACTGGTGACTACAAAGGCAGCCTCTTCCTCCTCTCTTCCTTTCTTCTTTTTTCTTTCTTTTCCTTATTTCTGTTCATAGATCGGTTTTCTCTAGCTATCAGGTCAGATCTACTTCTAGATCTGATGATACTGGTCTTCCTGTTGTTAGTTTTAGCAACCACTTTTGCAGGCCTTGCAGGTACATGCTCTCCGGTTACTGGGTCGATTGCTGAAGCCGGACTCGGCGAGTTTGGGAGCGGGTTGCTGTTCCAACGGTGGCTCGAGTCGGTAGTGTATTCCTTGGTCATCTACCGCCTTCCCTTCTTCTCTAGCATGTTTCTCTGTTCTCGGAGGGTATTTGTACTTGCTGGTGTTTTTGCATCTCCTATGTAATGGTGGTTTCATCCACGTCCTGTTATAATCAATAATATGCTTTTCGGTTGTTCAAAAAAAAAATAATAATAAGATATATATTTAATTATATAATTAGAAAATTATGAAAATACTCCTAGTAAGAAAAAAAATTCAAAAAGTCAAGGGAGGCCATGGCCCCTCCTTGGCCTCCCGGCCCACCGCCACTACGGGCAGGTCAATTATGGGTCTTAGGCTGAGTATATGCTGACATGAATACTGCCCCAAAATTGGGTTGCTGCCCGTTGCTCAAAACGACGTCGCATCATCCCAATACGACGTCGTTTTATCGTCCACATGGCAAGGGGGGTCCAAACCCATTATCCCAGCAGCTTCCCACCTAGTTCTCACCCGATTGAAGAGGTTCAACCAAAGAATTAAATGGCCCGAAACAACCCCTTAGCTATCAATTATAAACCTTAAATTATTTTTTTTACTTGCTAAATTAAATAAAAAAGTACACAGTTCTAATTAACCACCAAGGTCTAAATTATAATCCTTAACTAATTTTTTTTAAAAAAACTACCACTTTTAAATTTTAAAATGGTTTTATCAACCATAATAATTATTTTTTAGAAATATTAACCATGATAATTATAATGAGATAAAAAGATTGACATACAATCTGGATTCTACCTTTATTCCTAATTCTCTAATTAATTTTCTCTAAAACTTTTGGAACGATATTTATGTTTTTTTTTATAGAACGGCATTTATTTTATAATCCTAATCACGCCCTACTTCCATTTTTTTCTTTTATTTTAATATTTCCTTCACTCTTACAAATTTTAAAATTTTCTTTTTTAAAATTTAATGGAGCTAGAAATACCCTATCATATCAAGTTTTTCTTTTAAAAAATAGCATAATTATCTATTAATTCTGCTCAAACAGGACATGTAATCCTACTTTTCTTCATAATTTTGTCTTTAATCTTCTCTTAATATTCCTTATCAACCACTTTTTCTAAACAAATAGAAAATAAGAAACTAACCAACTCTTGCATAACCTAGGAGAACACCACCATACCACCACCACCACCTCCACGAACCACCACCACCCTTCCCTCGTGTGCCCAAACATCACCGGCTCTTCAGCCCAAAAATTCCCCTTTTTCTCACCAATCGCCTCCCAGACCCCTCCCTTATCCCTTGTACAGTTGCACGTATCCGCCCTCAATACATATCTTTTGGACAAGAAAATATGATCTTTAGGATCTATATAGAAAAAAAAATCCGCATTAGTTAGTTGTGTGTAATCGTCCAGGATATGATTTGGTAATAAAAATTAGGTTATGATTTTTTTCTTCTAAAAAATAGGAATTCCTGAACTTTATCTTGTGTGGAACGCTAAATACATATTGTCTGGGTGTGATTGTTAATTCGGTTCTTATTTTGAATTGTCCAGGGAGATTAACAAATTAAATCACCTTCCTAAAATAATAAGGTCACTTTAGTCTCTAAAATATGCTTTTAATGTGATTTTCATTGATGGTAGGAATCTGAAAATTCTATTTCCTTTTTTAGAGGATTATTATATACCCCTAAGGCACAAGATAGAAAAATCCTTCTTAATACATGATCTTAGGAGGAGAATGGAGGAAAATTTCTAATTTAACCTTGTTTAGGAAAAGAATTTAATAGAGAGGAAAGGGAATTTTTTAAACTCCGTTCCCCTTAAAATGTCTACCGGCGGATTTGGTGGGGAATGGAGGGGAGAGAAATTTTAAAATTAATGATGACTTAAAATTTCATATTTAGCCTTTTATATTCTAAAAAAAATTATTTATAAATAAGAATATCTATATAATTTAAAAATATTAAGTGTTAGGCTTTGCCTCACCTCCTGTAGTCTATGACTTCGAAATTCAAAGCCCAACTCAAATCAATCCAGTCTTTAAATTTGTTATGAACCTTATTCCGGTTACCCAAAAAACCCAAAAGATATCTACAAGCCAATTGGAAAAACAAAACCCTAGCCGATACCTCTACACTATCTCTGTCATGAGGTCATTACCCTCTCCCCAAAATGTCAACCTAGTGGGGTGTGCAGCACCCCTGTATATATGGCCCAAGACCCCTTCCTTTCCGATGTGGGATTCCGTCACATTCTCCCCCACCGAATCCAACGACGCCCTCGTCGTCGACCGGGCACCCTGTCTACTCCGTCCCCATGGAGCCCTTGGCGTGACATCGGAGTTGGGTAGGGTCGGCACCGCTACCACTTGTCATTAATATCGCCAGGTTTCTCTTCTTCAATAGCAACATCAAGTCCCTGCTGGAATAGCGAGTCAAGGACCTCACACTGCCACATGCCAAAATGACCAGTACCGTCAAATATCTCCACAGTAAGTTTCGAACTAGATACTGGGATCCTCGACCATCTGGATGTGGAAGCCATCTCTCCTAACTGTGTACTTGATGTAGCCTGTTTTGAACCTGCTTCTGCCATTACAAAATCAAAAGATAGTATTCAACAATTTCAAATAGCCCAAAGGACGAACCTTCGGCTCCGCTACCACTTGTCATGGGGTCGTTACCCTCTTCCCAAAAGGTCAACCTAGTGGGGTGTGCAGCACCCCTGTATATATGGCCCAAGACCTTCCTCTTCCTTTCCGATGTGGGATTCCGTCACATTCTCCCCCACCGAATCCGACGACGCCCTCATCGTCGACCGGCCACCCTGTCTACTCCGTCCCCACGGAGCGCTTGGCGTGACATCGGAGTTGGGTAGGGTCTGCTCCGCTACCACTTGTTGGGAAAACTCGAGTAAATTCCCCACTACAACAAACTAGTGAATTGAACTGATTCGATAATTCTGTCTAAGGAGATAGGCTAGGCCATCTTTCTTGGGAATTATCGAATCAGTTCAATTCACTAGTTTGTTGTAGTAGGGAATTTACCCGAGTTTCCCCAACAAGTGGTAGCGGAGCAGACCCTACCCAACTCTGATGTCACGCCAAGCGCTCCGTGGGGACGGAGTAGACAGGGTGCCCGGTCGACGACGAGGGCGTCGTCGGATTTGATGGGGGAGAATGTGACAGAATCCCACATCGGAAAGGAAGGGGAAGGTCTTGGGCCATATATACAGGGGTGCTGCACACCCCACTAGGTTGACCTTTTGGGGAGAGGGAAATGACCCCGTGACAAGTGATAGTGGAGCCGAAGGTTCGTCCTTTGGGCTATTTGAAATTGTTGAATACTATCTTTTGATTTTGTAATGGCGGAAGCAGGCTCAAAACAGGCTACATGAAAATGACCAGTACCATCAAATATCTCCACAGGAAGCTTCGAACTAGATAATGGGATCCTCGACCATCTGGATGTGGAAGCCATCTGTCGCGCCCCCGCTTAAGCATGACCGGCCAGGCACCATGTGCACCTACACCATGTCACAAGGCACCCCAAGGCCTATAATCGAACACATAGAAGCTAGTCGCCCTTGCCTAGCGGGTTACTAACCAAAACTCAAGCGCAGCGTAAACAGAAGCAAAACAACAAATGCAAAGGCAACAGAAAATACTAATCATATAAAACTCGTTTATTAAGCCACATCCACTAATGTTATATAATTCTTGCTACAAGGGGCACTACCACTTATAATCCAAGTTATAGCCTCTTTAGCAAACTATTACAGTTTAACAACCAATTAAATGACCATCCCGGCTATACCCATCGACCTACTGCCCGTATACTCATTCTCACACCTACAAGACAAGGGGAGGAGGATAGGGGGGGTGAGTATAAAACTCAGTAACCAAATGTGCACACAAGCAATAACCACCCAAAGCATGCAATGCATAGCAAACGTGCCACCAATCAGCAAGGTATCTGGTCCTCCGTGATCAGGCCCACGGGTAAGCCAGGTGATGTACTCCGGGCCTACTTGCATAACTCGGCAGCCCTGCACACATTCACAATCGAATCCCACAGCCCCACGTACGTACAAGCCCCGCTTGCACTACCCACATGATCCATTGGCCAACGATCTCCATAAATGCAATGATGCAAATGCAAATGATGCACAGCCCATTGGGCACAACCAGCAGACCAACCATTAGTCAATAATCAATAACACATGCACCATAAGTGCCAATACCATGCCAGCCAAGCAATTGGGCTATCTGCCTAGCAAGCACACGATGGCAATTGTCACAAGTACGCATCACCTACTTACCTAGCACTTTGCCACCAAACGCTAGGCATTCCTGCCCTATAGAGCCCTTGGGCATCCTAGGAACATAGGTCCCTGTTAAACACATATAAATACACATTATAACACAATCATAGCAGCCATAGCATAGAAATCACAATCCAAAGCCACAATCACAATTCGGGCAGAAGCTGCCCTGCACTAGCGGGAACTTCAACCCGTAATCTAGAGCCCTTAACGGCTGAACCAGGTTCGGGCCTCAACATAAGAGTTGTCGCCCTCTATCTTAGCTTTCCACAACACCAAAGAACAACCTAATCCGAGCTCTGTTGCCTCAGATATGCCTTTAATACCAACACTGGATCAAGCAGCATGACTGCTACTGGACAGTCGCAGCATAGTCAATTTGGAGAGTCCGTAACTCTCTCATTTCTACTTCAAAACCTACATAATCGGTGCCATATTAAAGCTACAGGTGTTAGCTAATCATAGGATTTGGTTTCACTCAATTACAATCGGTAATTTGGCCGGAATCCTCATTTTAGTGTCCAGGGGTCTGTCTGGCCGAGAGCAGAACCCCTAGGCTCACTTCTCCCCTTTCCCCTCTTTTCTCTCTTTCTCTCTCTCTTTTCTCTCCAGGACCTAGCCACGAATTTAGAAGATAAGAGTGAGGGAGAGGTGCTTGTTTTCACCTCTTAATCCCTGCCCAAGTAGGTGAGTCACCACCCCAATTGCCACCAACACACAACTAGGTGCCACTTGCACCTAAATTGCCACCTCGTGCTTATTTTCCATCCAATTGGTTTGTGGCAACCAACCTGCTAGCTTGTACACCCAAACCACCAGAAGCTTATCCCCAAGCCACACGTCTCATTCTGATTGGTCGGTTTGGCCAATCACGAGTTTACACGTCATCGGGTCCAATTGTATACCGACGGACACCCCGGTGCCCCTCTTGTGCACCATTTCGTGCCAACTCGAGCCAACGGGTATCTCCCTTGTGCAATTGTGCCTCCAATGCACTGATTGTACCTAATTAATATATTACCAACATAATCCATCACTTATTGACTGATTAATCAAGTCGAGCACTCGGTATCCGCTAAATAGATCATCCGTGCCTTCGGGTCACCATGAACCCGTTTGCGCACACTAGGCCAAGCCTATGTGCACCATTATCCTCAATCCACTACTAGCACATGTTACTGATCCAAAACCCATAGTATCATGTACACATGAAATGTGAGCATCACGCACAAGATACCGAATACACGACCCAACTAAGTAGAATGTCCTCGAAGGACAAGTAACATCCGGCTCTCATCAAGTAAGTATCCCCCTAGGTACCTAAGTGTACCTGGGGTATCACATCATCCCCTCCTTCAAGAATTTCGTCCGCGAAATTCAGATGTTACCGTAAACTCAATGATAACACCGTTGCCCTTTCATAACTCTCATATGTTATTCTATGTGATCTTATTCCTCCGCTTATATCTGAATCATGCTACTCAACTAGTAACTTGGTCCAATGTGTCTCCAATCCATTTGTCTCGAAATTCATTCTCGAGTTTAACCTCAACTCCTTAATGTCTCCCAAGCTTGCACAACGACCATGCCAATTGGCCGTCAAGGCTAATTATTCCCAGCCGAACCTCAAAATGCACCGCTCGCACACTTGTTTGTGTACTTGGATAGTAGTTGACCAACCGGGCCACAAAATGCACGAGTCGTACACTAGTGCGTGTACTGATGCTCTAATCAGCCAACCGAACCAATTGCCTCAACTGGGCCACAAGGTACACAACTCTCACAGTGACACACACTATTGCATATACAGGCACACCAATTATACCAACTAAGCGACCAAAAAAAAAAAAAAATATTCTGCTCGGACCAATTGGACAACCACAGCTCCAACTGCATCCCAAATAAGCCAATCACGCTTCCGCAGCGCCACTCCGCTTATACCTCACAAAAGGTATAATACTTCTTATTCATCCCCAATTCCATTACCGTACTTCTTCAAAACATAATACTCCGCATACTAACTCTGTTGTCCTTTACTAGCTACCATCGAGCTATAGTTCTTAATATGCGAACGACTCCTTTACATTTAAGACATCCCATTTCAAGAAGAATACCCGAGGCTACCTCAAATCCTACTTCAGCTTAAATCATCTCGATCCACTGTTAAATTTTTTTCCACCATCCTCTACACAACTTTAATTCCATCAAAATAATTTCTTTCATCCACTAGTACCTTATTCCCAACCTCTCCATGCCATCATAGCATGTCCACGAATTGCCGATCTACATATCAAGCAAACACAAAAATACAACAACATATAAAACACAACAACCCATATAAGACGCAAGTCTCTCACAAAACCCCCAACCTCTAACTCGATGGGTGTTAGCCAAGACTCGATAGCCTATGCCCCTTAGCAAAATTTTATAACTATGCTCCGCTACCATGTCTGTTGCGCCCCCGCTTAAGCATGACCGGCCAGGCACCATGTGCACCTACACCATGTCACAAGGCACCCCAAGGCCAATAATCAAACACATAGAAGCTAGTCGCCCTTGCCTAGCGGGTTACTAACCAAAACTCAAGCGCAGCGTAAACAGAAGCAAAACAACAAATGCAAAGGCAACAGAAAATACTAATCATATAAAACTCGCTTATTAAGCCACATCCACTAATGTTATAAAATTCTTGCTACAAGGGGCACTACCACTTATAGTCCAAGTTATAGCCTCTTTAGCAAACTATTACAATTTAACAACCAATTAAATGACCATCCCGGCTATACCCATCGACCTACTGCCCGTATACTCATTCTCACACCTACAAGACAAGGGGAGGAGGATAGGGGGGTGAGTATAAAACTCAGTAAGCAAATGTGCACACAAGCAATAACCACCCAAAGCATGCAATGCATAGCAAACGTGCCACCAATCAGCAAGGTATCCGGTCCTCCGTGATCAGGCCCACGGGTAAGCCAGGTGATGTACTCCGGGCCTACTTGCATAACTCGGCAGCCCTGCACACATTCACAATCGAATCCCACAGCCCCACGTACGAGGTATAACCGAATAGCCAACAATGTGCATATGGCTTGCTACCAAGGCACACACAGCGCCCTTCGTAGCACCACCCTTTGGCCAAGCGGATCCCACACCGCAATGACCCAACCTGTCAACATACCAAGCGGGAAATATCCTCCGCAAGGTTCCATAACCTGTCATGTGGCGCACATCACAAGTGGCCACCATTCTCTCGGTACGTACAAGCCCCGCTTGCACTACCCACATGATCCATTGGCCAACGATCTCCATGAATGCAATGATGCAAATGCAAATGATGCACAGCCCCTTGGGCACAACCAGCAGACCAACCATTAGTCAATAATCAATAACACATGCACCATAAGTGCCAATACCATGCCAACCAAGCAATTGGGCTATCTGCCTAGCAAGCACACGATGGCAACTGTCACAAGTACGCATCACCTACTTACCTAGCACTTTGCCACCAAATGCTAGGCGTTCCTGCCCTATGGAGCCCTTGGGCATCCTAGGAACATAGGTCCCTATTAAACACATATAAATACACATTATAACACAATCATAGCAGCCATAGCATAGAAATCACAATCCAAATCCACAATCACAATTTGGGCAGAAGCTGCCCTGCACCAGCGGGAACTTCAACCCGTAATCTAGAGCCCTTAACGGCTGAACCAGGTTCGGGCCTCAACATAGGAGTTGTCGCCCTCTGTCTCAGCTTTCCACAACACCAAAGAACAACCTAATCCGAGTTCTGTAGCCTCAGATATACCTTTAATACCAACACTGGGTCAAGCAGCATGACTGCTACTGGACAGTCGCAGCACAGTCAATTTGGAGAGTCCGTAACTCTCCCATTTCTACTTCAAAACCTACATAACCGGTGCCATATGAAAGCTACAGATGTTAGCTAATCATAGGCTTTGGTTTCACTCAATTCCAACCGGTATGTTGGCCGGAATCCTTATTTTAGTGTCCAGGGGTCTGTCTGGACGAGAGCAGAACCCCTAGGCTCACTTCTCCCCTTTCCCCTCTTTTCTCTCTTTCTCTCTCTCTTTTCTCTCCAGGACCTAGCCACAAATTTAGATGATAAGAGTGAGGGAGAGGTGCTTGTTTTCACCTCTTAATCCCTGCCCAAGTAGGTGAGTCACCACCCCAATTGCCACCAACACACAACTAGGTGCCACTTGCACCTAAATTGCCACCCCGTGCTTCTTTTCCATCCAATTGGTTTGTGGCAACCAACCTGCAAGCTTGCACACCCAAACCACCAGAAGCTTATTCCCGAGCCACACGTCTCATTCTGATTGGTCGGTTTGGCCAATCACGAGTTTACACGTCATCGGGTCCAATTGTACACCGACGGACACCCCGGTGCCCCCCTTGTGCACCATTTTGTGCCAACTCGAGCCAACGGGTATCTCCCTTGTGCAATTGTGCCTCCAATGCACTGATTGTACCTAATTAATATATTACCAACATAATCCATCACTTATTGACTGATTAATCAAGTCGAGCACTCGGTATCCGCTAAATAGATCATCCGTGCCTTCGGGTCACCATGAACCCGTTAGCGCACACTAGGCCAAGCCTATGTGCACCATTATCCTCAATCCACTACTAGCACGTGTTACTGATCCAAAACCCATAGTATCATGTACACATGAAATGTGAGCATCACGCACAAGATACCGAATACACGACCCAACTAAGTAGAATGTCCTTGAAGGACAAGTAACACCCAGCTCTCATCAAATAAGTATCCCCCTAGGTACCTAAGTGTACCTGGGGTATCACATCATCCCCTCCTTCAAGAATTTCGTCCGCGAAATTCAGATGTTACCGTAAACTCATTGATAACACCGTTGCCCTTTCACAACTCTCATATGTTATTCTATGTGATTTTATTCCTCCGCTTATGTCTGAATCATGCTACTCAACTAGTAACTTGGTCCAATGTATCTCCATTCCATTTGTCTCGAAATTCATTCTCGAGTTTAACCTCAACTCCTTAATGTCTCCCAAGCTTGATACTTACCATGTACAATCCAAATGTACAACCCTTATACATCCTTATGAGCATTTCTCACACTAACCCGTTTCACATACCTTAACGACTCAATCGGAATCTTATAGATTCTAATTCTATCAACTATCTATCACCCCTTACCATGGTACAAATGGTTAGGTTAAGCAGCACTTGCATATTTCTTTCAAAACATTATGAAAACATTGTAAATTGTGGCCACATAGTAAAAACAAATAAAATAGTGCAATGTACTGCTAACCTTCCAAATGCAGCCGTACAAGTTCCCACCATAACTCTTTCACACGATATATAGCTCATTAAGCTATCATAATCTATATGCTCATTCTCTCATCACTAATACCTTCAACCTATTATTCAACCCACTATGGTGTAGTGCCTGCACTCGACCATGCCAATTGGCCGTCAAGGCTAATTATTCCCAGCCGAACCTCAAAATGCACCGCTCGCACACTTGTTTGTGTACTTGGATAGTAGTTGACCAACCGGGCCACAAAATGCACGAGTCGTACACTAGTGCGTGCACTGATGCTCTAATCAGCCAACCGGACCAATTGCCTCAACTGGGCCACAAGGTACACAACTCTCACAGTGACGCACACTATTGCATATACAGGCACACCAATTGTACCAACTAAGCGACCAAAAAAAAAAAATATTCTGCTCGGACCAATTGGACAACCACAGCTCCAACTGCATCCCAAACAAGCCAATCACGCTTCCGCAGCGCCACTCCGCTTATACCTCACAAAAGGTATAATACTTCTTATTCATCCCCAATTCCATTACCGTACTTCTTCAAAACATAATACTCCGCATACTAACTCTGTTGTCCTTTACTAGCTACCATCGAGCTATAGTTCTTAATATGCGAACGACTCCTTTACATTTAAAACATCCCATTTCAAGAAGAATACCCGAGGCTACCTCAAATCCTACTTCAGCTTAAATCATCTCGATCCACTGTTAAATTTTTTTCCACCATCCTCTACACAACTTTAATTCCATCAAAATAATTTCTTTCATCCACTAGTACCTTATTCCCAACCTCTCCATGCCATCATAGCATGTCCACGAATTGCCGATCTTCATATCAAGCAAACACAAAAATACAACAACATATAAAACACAACAACCCATATAAGACGCAAGTCTCTCACAAAACCCCCAACCTCTAACTCGATGGGTGTTAGCCAAGACTCGATAGCCTATGCCCCTTAGCAAAATTTTATAACTATGCTCCGCTACCATGTCTGTCGCGCCCCCGCTTAAGCATGACCGGCCAGGCACCATGTGCACCTACACCATGTCACAAGGCACCCCAAGGCCAATAATCGAACACATAGAAGCTAGTCGCCCTTGCCTAGCGGGTTACTAACCAAAACTCAAGCGCAGCGTAAACAGAAGCAAAACAACAAATGCAAAGGCAACAGAAAATACTAATCATATAAAACTCGCTTATTAAGCCACATTCACTAATGTTATAAAATTCTTGCTACAAGGGGCACTACCACTTATAATCCAAGTTATAGCCTCTTTAGCAAACTATTACAGTTTAACAACCAATTAAATGACCATCCCGGCTATACCCATCGACCTACTGCCCGTATACTCATTCTCACACCTACAAGACAAGGAGAGGAGGATAGGGGGGTGAGTATAAAACTCAGTAAGCAAATGTGCACACAAGCAATAACCACCCAAAGCATGCAATGCATAGCAAACGTGCCACCAATCAGCATGGTATCCGGTCCTCCGTGATCAGGCCCACGGGTAAGCCAGGTGATGTACTCCGGGCCTACTTGCATAACCCGGTAGCCCTGCACACATTCACAACCGAATCCCACAGCCCCACGTACGAGGCATAACCGAATAGCCAACAATGTGCATATGGCTTGCTACCAAGGCACACACAGCGCCCTTCGTAGCACCACCCTTTGGCCAAGCGGATCCCACACCGCAATGACCCAACCTGTCAACATACCAAGCCGGAAATATCCTCCGCAAGGTTCCATAACCTGTCATGTGGCGCACATCACAAGTGGCCACCATTCTCTCGGTACGTACAAGCCCCGCTTGCACTACCCACATGATCCATTGGCCAACGATCTCCATGAATGCAATGATGCAAATGCAAATGATGCACAGCCCTTGGGCACAACCAACAGACCAACCATTAGTCAATAATCAATAACACATGCACCATAAGTGCCAATACCATGCCAACCAAGCAATTGGGCTATCTGCCTAGCAAGCACATGATGGCAATTGTCACAAGTACGCATCACCTACTTACCTAGCACTTTGCCACCAAACGCTAGGCGTTCCTGCCCTATGGAGCCCTTGGGCATCCTAGGAACATAGGTCCCATTTAAACACATATAAATACACATTATAACACAATCATAGCAGCCATAGCATAGAAATCACAATCCAAAGCCACAATCACAATTCGGGCAGAAGCTGCCCTGCACCAGCGGGAACTTCAACCCGTAATCTAGAGCCCTTAACGGCTGAACCAGGTTCGGGCCTCAACATAAGAGTTGTCTCCCTCTGTCTCAGCTTTCCACAACACCAAAGAACAACCTTATCCGAGTTCTGTAGCCTCAGATATACCTTTAATACCAACACTGGGTCAAGCAGCATGACTGCTACTGGACAGTCGCAGCATAGTCAATTTGGAGAGTCCGTAACTCTCTCATTTCTACTTCAAAACCTACATAATCGGTGTCATATGAAAGCTACAGATGTTAGCTAATCATAGGCTTTGGTTTCACTCAATTCCAACCGGTATGTTGGCCGGAATCCTTATTTTAGTGTCCAGGGGTCTGTCTGGATGAGAGCAGAACCCCTAGGCTCACTTCTCCCCTTTCCCCTCTTTTCTCTCTTTCTCTCTCTCTCTTTTCTCTCCAGGACCTAGCCACGAATTTAGATGATAAGAGTGAGGGAGAGGTGCTTGTTTTCACCTCTTAATCCCTGCCCAAGTAGGTGAGTCACCACCCCAATTGCCACCAACACACAACTAGGTGCCACTTGCACCTAAATTGCCACCCCCGTGCTTATTTTCCATCCAATTGGTTTGTGGCAACCAACCTGCAAGCTTGCACACCCAAACCACCAGAAGCTTATTCCCGAGCCACACGTCTCATTCTGATTGGTCGGTTTGGCCAATCACGAGTTTACACGTCATCGGGTCCAATTGTACACCGACGGACACCCCGGTGCCCCCCTTGTGCACCATTTCGTGCCAACTCGAGCCAACGGGTATCTCCCTTGTGCAATTGTGCCTCCAATGCACTGATTGTACCTAATTAATATATTACCAACATAATCCATCACTTATTGACTGATTAATCAAGTCGAGCACTCGGTATCCGCTAAATAGATCATCCGTGCCTTCGGGTCACCATGAACCCGTTTGCGCACACTAGGCCAAGCCTATGTGCACCATTATCCTCAATCCACTACTAGCACGTGTTACTGATCCAAAACCCATAGTATCATGTACACATGAAATGTGAGCATCACGCACAAGATACCGAATACACGACCCAACTAAGTAGAATGTCCTCGAAGGATAAGTAACACCCGGCTCTCATCAAATAAGTGTCCCCCTAGTTACCTAAGTGTACCTGGGGTTTCACACCATCTCTCCTGGGAGCACTACTCTTTTAATAGGAGAAGTGTTAGTACAATTGTTAGGATATAATGTACTCAAATTTTGGGATTTGTTTATTTGTTTAGTATTCAACATTGGCCGGCTACGCCTCCTTATCTCTTTGTTGGTTGGCAAAGCCGCCTTGTTCTATTTGTTGGCCGGCTAAGCCGCCTTTGTTGGGTATAGGTTGTGAATTAAAATACTGTGCAAGTGAGTCCTGTCTAGGAGGCTGGGTTTTAAGTGAACCACTGTTCCTCTAGTCTTTTCTGGGGATTTATCTTGGAATGATAATTCTGTCTAAGGAGATAGGCTAGGCCATCTTTCCTGGGAATTATCGAATCAGTTCAATTCACTAGTTTGTTGTAATGGAGAATTTACCCGAGTTTCCCCAACAATCTCTTCCTTGCTCCTAAGAAAAAAACTCTTCTTCTCTGTTCGCTCTCTTCTACAGAAAGACCAACCCCTATTCGCAGTCGCGTTCGCTGGAAATTACTGTTTCTTCTGCTACTGCAGCCGAGTGAGTAAGTGGTCTTTTTTTTACCAGAATTTTCGGTTTTGGGAGTCAGATTTAAGCGTCAAGTTTTAGTTTTGGCTTGTGGGTTTGATTTGTTTTTGGTCTGATTCGTTATTGTTTCTAGGTTGTTTCCCTTCCTCTGTTCTGTTCGTGTTGGGTGACTGGAGCTGATAAGTTCCCCAACCTTTACATCAAAACTCTGGTGATGTTGGAGGACTTTTTGGATCAGGCTATGGCTAATAAGGAAGCGAAGAAGAAGATGAGAACCTGCGATTCTAAGGCCTTGAATTCAATGAAGCAGGAGGTGAAGAAGAATAATTAGCAGAATGAAGACATGATTGATGAGTTTAGGGAAAATCCTTGGAGCGAGGAGGAGGCCAATGCAGAAGAGGAGTCAGACGAGGAAGAAGAGTCCGATACTGAGGATGTGGAGGACCCTTCCAAGATTTCAATGTCCAGTACTGAGGATGAAGAAGATGCTCAAGGCAATCAGTCTGAGATAGGGGAAGGATGGGAGAAGATGATGAGCAAGAAAGAGAAGCTCCTTGATAAGCAGTTCACCAAAGAACCAAGTGAAATCACTTTGGATATTTTGAAAAATAAGTTTAAAAAACCTGTTTCTAAGACAATTGCTCAGAAGCTGCAGATACTCTTCAGCGAGGTTTCTGCTCTATTTGATGTGAATCCAGGTCCTATGCCTACACATGTTTGGAAGAAGTGTGTGCAGAATATGCTAACATTGTGGTAGACGGCTCAGTACCTGTACCTGATGAGGAAAAAACACAGAAGGGAGCAGATTATAATGGTACCATTCGGGTCCGGGGAAATTTGGTGACTTATTTCGAGAGGATAGATACTGAGTTCTTCAAGAGCTTGCAATCCAACGATCCACATTTGCGAGATTACACTGAAAATTTGCAAGATGAGCCAATGTTTTTGGTTCCTACTTTGAAAGTGCAAGAATATTTGGAGCGTATTAAAGATCAGGAAGCTGTAGGGAAGGTTGCCCTAACTTGGCTCAAGCTGATCCATTACAAGCCACAGGAGGCATTTGATGCCATGAGGAGGTTGGTGGCCACAGGAGGCGTTTGATGCTATGAGAAGGTTGATTGAAGTGTCGGGAGATGGGGATGATGAATCAAAAGTTGAGGAACCCTTTTACTTTCCCTCGAACACTGGACGATGACGTTCGTCTCGAAAATATAGATCATAATTTGCAATAATATGATAGAGAAGACTTTTTCATGTGTCTCTTATCTTATGTGCATTGTCTTGCACCTTTTGGGATTTCATTTTGGCAGCACAATTTATGCAACGCTAGAGCAAATAGTTGCTCCCAAAGGGGTACTATATATTAATATGACTAATGTCTATGACATACATCGAACAATGATTTGTGGTCGAACTCACCACAACAAGCCATGGTGTAACGAATCCAGAAAATAGATTATTTAGATTAATTGATAGTTAATTATAAGGATATGAGAAAATAAAAAAAGGTTGAATTCATTTGAGTTTGAGGAAAGCAAGAAAAAGTTGAGGAAGCATAAAATTGAAAAAAAAAACCGTGGAAAGCATCTGGATAATTATTATATTTTTTAAATAATTAATGTTAACAGTTTTAACATTATATTTTTCTTCAATTTTTTTTGGGTAAATTTAAAGAAAGAAAAGATAATTAAAGTATAATATATATAGCAATTGTAAGAATAACATTGCCTAAGATTAGCTATAGTAATTGTTGTCTTTTGGGTGGTTTCAATCTTCTTTTAATTTAATTTTTTTTAGACATAGAACTATATTAGATTCTCAAACTAAATCACGGGTTATGGTAGAACCTATTGCACCGGAAGTTGGAACATCTAAAATTCTTAATTTATGCATTTTTTTAGTTAGTATGTCTCACGGTAATTATAGTGAAAGATGACTATCCAATCACGGGCTAGCAATGAACGAATATACTCCAGCAAGGATAGGTGCTCCAGTCGACTAATTGGTGCAGCACTTAGGAGCAATGTCGCATTTTAGTTGTCTGTTTTCACCATTAAGTGAGTTATACTTGCAGTCAACAATATATAGTACATGGTAGATAGCCCGAATTCCGACTGAAAGCCATAGCATAGGCTATAAATAAGTCCTTTGCACCAGCAGGAGGTGGTGGAGCCCAATCTATATCAACTGTCATCTTAGAATTTTAACCACAGATATCAACCTTGAGCATGATCTCCCGCATCTAATAGACAAGGTGAAAGATGCGCCTCAGAATTCTGGGTGTCGGGCTGTACGTCATATTGAAGTTTGTCTCTCGGCTGCGGGCTGTCTATTCAAATCTCTTTTCTGAATTTGATTATGGTCGTTAATGGTGGTGAGTTATTCGGATTATTAAATCTTAATTGAAGGTTGTACTTCCAATTCCAAGCCCCAAAAGCCCATAACCGGGCTGTACGTCATATTGAAGTTTGTCTCTCGGCTGCGGGCTGTCTGTTCAAATCTCTTTTCTTAATTTGATTATGGTCGTTAATGGTGGTGAGTTATTCGGATTATTAAATCTTAATTGAAGGCTGTACTTCCAATTCCAAGCCCCAAAAGCCCATAATTTCTAAAAGCCCATGTATTTCTTAACATATGATCTTGGGCTTGCCTCACTTCTTGTAGTCCATGACTTCGAAATTCAAAGCCCAGCCCAAATCAATCCAGTCTTTAAATTTGTTATGAACTGTAGATCCTATTTCTGTAACGACCCTTTCCAATATAAAAACCCAATAATCTACAAAGCCTATTGAGAAAACAAACCCTAGCCGATACTTTCTACACTATCTCTTCCTTGCTCATTGGAAACAAACCCTTCTTCCCTTCTACTTAAAGACCACCAAACCCTAATCGCTTCCGCGTCCACTGGAGATTACTGTTTCTTCTTCTACTGCAGCCGAGTGAGTAAGTGGTCGTTTTTTTTACTCAGAATTTTCGGTTTCGGTGTCAGATTTAAGCGTCAAGTTTTAGTTTTGCCTTGTGGGTTTGATTTGTTTCTGGGTCTGATTCGATATTGTTTCTGGGTTTTCCTTTTTATGTTTCCTTTCCTCTGTTCTGTTCTTGTAGAGTATCGCTTTTTTAGATGTTTCTTGCTTAGTGTAAATCTATTCGTCCCGAGCGGTTATTTTACGATTCCCTAAGCTTGTTAAGACGGTTTATTCAATTTGAGCTATACATTTAACGAGAATCTGTTTTGGTTTTAGTCTCAAATTTGGGGATTTCTGTTGTAATACTAATGTGTTGATGTTCTTTTCATGTTGTCGTTAACTGCAGATTTGGTAGAGTTTTCTGATTTGTGGTATTTGACTTGAACAAGAGGATGGCGTCGAGATTTTGGACTCAGGTTTGTGATACATTTTATTTTTCTGTGTTGATTCATTCTGCTTTCTGGCTATTGTTGGGTTGGTTCTAAATTTGTTGTGATTATTTGCAGGGTGGGAGTGACTCTGAGGAAGATGATAGTGAGCTTAGTGAGGAGATTGACAACGAGGAAGTCGGGGAGCCTGCTGCCCAGGCTGCCCAGAGCAGATATCTTGTTAGGACAGCTAGTGATAGCGAGGACTCGGATGACCAAAGGCGTGTTGTTAGATCGGCCAAGGATAAACGCAATGATGAGATGAGGGCAACAATTGATCAGATGAAGAATGCCATGAAGATTAATGATTGGGTGTCTCTTCAGGATAGCTTTGATAAAATAAACAAGCAGCTCGAGAAAGTTATGAGGGTGACTGAAGCTGATAAGGTCCCCAACCTTTACATCAAAACTTTGGTGATGTTGGAGGACTTTTTGAACCAGGCTATGGCTAATAAGGAAGCGAAAAAGAAGATGAGCAGCAGCAATGCCAAGGCCTTGAATTCAATGAAGCAGAAGCTGAAGAAGAATAATAAGCAGTATGAAGATCTGATTAATAAGTTCAGGGAAAATCCTTGGAGCGAGGAGGAGGCCGATGCAGATGAGGAGTCAGACGATGAAGAAGAGTCCGATACTGAGGATGTGGAGGACCCTTCCAAGATTGCAATGTCCAGTGCTGAGGATGAAGAAGATGCTCAAGACAATCAGTCCGAGATAGGGGAAGGATGGGAGAAGATGATGAGCAAGAAAGAGAAGCTCTTTGATAAGCAGTTCGCCAAAGATTCAAGTGAAATCACTTGGGATATGGTGAACAAGAAGTTTAAAGAAGTAGTTGCTGCAAGAGGTAGGAGAGGAACTGGAAGATTTGAGCAGGTTGAGCAGCTTACTTTCCTGACAAAGGTTGCTAAAACACCTGCTCAGAAGCTGGAGATACTCTTCAGCGTGGTTTCTGCTCAATTTGATGTCAATCCAGGTCTTAGTGGGCACATGCCTATACATGTATGGAAGAAATGTGTGCAGAATATGCTGGTTATTCTTGACATACTCTTCCAGTATACTAACATTGTGGTGGATGACTCAGTTGAACCTGACGAGAATGAAACCCAGAAGGGAGCAGATTATAATGGTCCCATTCGGGTCTGGGGAAATTTGGTGGCCTTTCTTGAAAGGATAGATACTGAGTTCTTCAAGAGCTTGCAATCCATTGATCCACATACGCGAGAGTACATTGAAAGATTGCAAGATGAGCCAATGTTCTTGGTTCTTGCTCAGAATGTTCAAGAATATTTGGAGCGTGTGAAAGATCAGAAAGCTGCAGCGAAGGTTGCCCTAAAGCGGGTTGAGCTGATCTATTACAAGCCACAGGAGGTATATGATGCTATGAGGAAGTTGGTTGAACAGACAGGAGATGGGGATGATGAGTCTAAAGTGGAGGAAACCCGGGGTCCCTCTGCCTTTGTTGTTATTCCAGAGGTAGTGCCTCGGAAGCCTACCTTTCCTGATAGTAGCAGAACAATGCTGGATGTTTTAGTGTCTCTCATTTACAAGTATGGAGATGAGCGCACAAAAGCTCGTGCCATGCTATGTGATATCTATCACCATGCCCTACTGGATGAGTTCTCTACTTCCCGTGACTTGTTATTAATGAGTCACCTGCAGGACAACATCCATCACATGGACGTTTCAAGTCAAATCCTTTTCAATAGGGCCATGGCACAGCTTGGTTTGTGTGCATTCCGTGTTGGGCTCATTACTGAAGCACACGGCTGCCTTTCTGAACTATATTCTGGTGGGAGGGTAAAAGAGTTGCTTGCTCAAGGTGTTTCACAAAGCCGCCATTATGAAAAAACTCCAGAACAGGTAATTGTTTTTTGCGGTCTGCTAAACCTATGTGCTTGCTTCCTCATTGTAGTTTTTTATTTTATTTCTCTTGGTCTTCTCATTTCTGGCTTTTTCCATCTCTTGGTGATGGATGCAAAAACCAACGATTCTAACCATTATTCTCGGACCCTTCTTATCTGTGACAACATCAGTGGCTGCAGTTGCAGATTGTGGTTTATATGTTTGTGTTAAGGGTTTTGTAGCTAACTCTAAGTTCTTTTTTCGACTAATGTTTAATGAAACCATCTGGTTGAAATCATTTGCATGAAGTAAACTGATGCTGTCTTATGTCGATTGTTTGTTGCTCCTTTTTGCTTTTAACACTGGTGATCGTGTGTCATTTACCCCTCATTGCTCTATGCTACTTTTTAAATGACTGTTTTCTGAATGTTTTAAAAGTTGAATTTGTATTCTGGTTGCAATTAGACATGGAATATGGATCATGGCTCTCGTAATGTCTTTGCTATTGGAATCGTGAATAACGTGTCTTTCGGTTGCCTGTATTCACAATTGATATCTTATAAGATCCCCAAAGATCATGTACTGCAGGGGAAAATGGAATAGTAAAGCTATGAATCAACAGAAAGTAGTGTATTTTATTATAGATTTATGTTCGGTTGTCTTGTTTCTATTAGCTGCTTGCAGAAATGGTTTGCTGTTTTATTTATGTTGCTTTAAAGGTTGTTTTCCTTATGTTTGTACTGTGTCTATCGTCTGTGATGGAAAATTTCATTCTCACTGACCCAATTGATTTAACAGGAAAGGTTGGAAAGAAGACGCCAAATGCCATACCATATGCACATAAATCTTGAGCTTCTGGAGGCTGTTCATCTCATTTGTGCCATGCTGCTGGAGGTCCCAAACATGGCAGCCAACGCCCATGATGCTAAGCGCAAAGTTATTAGCAAGACATTTAGGCGGTTGCTCGAAGTAAGTGAGAAGCAAACTTTTGTTGGTCCACCTGAAAATGTAAGGGATCATGTCATGGCTGCTACTCGGGCCCTCACCAAGGGGGATTTCCAAAAGGCTTTTGATGTCATCAAGTCCCTAGATGCTTGGAGGCTCCTTAGGAATAAAGACGGGGTTCTCGAGGGCCTAGAAGCTAAGATGAAGGAAGAAGCTTTGAGGACCTACCTTTTCACCTATGCTGCTTCCTATGATACGCTTGGCTTGGATCAGCTGACCAAGATGTTTGACCTCCATGCAGCTCAGATTCACAGTGTCGTTAACAGAATGATAATCAGTGAAGAGCTCCATGCAAGTTGGGACCAGCCAACTCAGTGCATCGTCTTCCATGATGTCGAGCATACTAGGTTGCAGGCCTTGGCATTCCACTTGACAGAGAGGCTGTCGATACTTGCTGAAAACAATGAGAGAGCAACAGAGGCAAGGATTGGTGGTGGTGGATTGGAACTGCCCACGAGACGGAGAGATAATCAGGAATATCCTAACCTTGCTGCTCCAGGAAACAAGTGGCAGGACCAATCTTTCACTCAGGGGAGACAAGGTTCTGGACGTTCAGGCTATAGTGGCGGAGGTGGTGGTAGACAAAATGCTGGGCAAATTGGTGGAGGTGGCTATTCAAGGGGGGCTGGTCAGTCACGAGCCACAGGCGGGTACACCGGAGGTTCGAGGTATCAAGATGCTGCAGTTCGGGGATCCCAGATGGATACTTCAACACGAATGGTCAGCCTCAACAGGGGTGTTCGCGCTTAAGGCCTCGCCTTAGGCAATTGGATGAACTGAAAGAGGGGATCTTCTGACCTTTTGTATGTTTGTCAGAGTTTTAACATATTCTGTTGCGGACTAGCGAACTTTGATATCTGCGCATTGTTGCTTTTTGGTTTTGATCATTTGCATGCATCTTTGTTGGAATAATTTTTATTTATCCCTACAGACATGACTTTTTAATTCTCTCACCGCTCTATTTCATGATTGACTCCAGTTTCGACCTACCTTACTCTATTGTGAAGTGTAGTCCTGCGTGGTTGGAGTTTCCTCGTTTAATGTTTTCTTTCTTATTGTTGTTTTTGGGTTTCTTTTCAGAGAACACATGAAAACAGGTGCTGCCTTACCATCCTGATATACAAGCAATAATTGAAAGCGTATTACCTATTTAGTCGTTGCAATGATGATAATATAAGCACTATTTAAGAAGTTGATTGTTGTAATGTAATGCACCTGCTAACATATGCAAAGTTAAGGTAAGGACAAAGTCAAATCAGTTTGGCACTTGGAGTAGAAAAATAAGTCCTGAAATACTATTGTTTACGGTATTAAATTGGTCTTATTAAAGCTTTATAAGGGCAAAATTACGAAACCATCTGAGGACAAAGAACACAACAAGATGTAAAATTTTGCATTTTATATTGCATTATTGTACGATTTTCTAATTTCTCTTGAATCAAGAATTCAGATTAGTTATCTTACTCTTATAAGAAAACTTATACGGGAATGGGGTGATCTAGAACTCTGTCCTTTTCCTTGGGTAATTATTTTTGTTATATAGTATTTAATTGTCAACATAGCCTCCTATTCTATGCAAGTTGTCAGTTTTTGAAAATCCGGTCCAATTTAATTAGAGTTTTAATCATACCAAGACTTCTTCGGCAATTCTTTTTTGGTAACTCCGTTGAGATTTGGAATTCAGGTGGCTAAGGGAGTAATGGCTGAGGCAGTAAGGAAGTTATGCCTTCTAAAACAGTACTAATAATATAATATCTAGTTCGAAAACAGCCAAGCACAAAAAGTCAAGTCACGTAAGTGGGTAAAGCGCCGACAAAGGAGAAGGGACATTTTATTGTTAGGATAGTGTTTGTGACTTGTGAGTCGAAGAAGTAGAACTGGAGGGACCAACTACCTTTTACTTTGTGAGGTATGTAATGTAAGCCTAACCTAACCTTATTAACACACACAACCATTTTTCCGGCTCAAATACAATTTGGTCCCTATACTGAGACAAAAAATGTAACTAGGTACTCATATATATATATTTTTTTTTTATTACCTTATTGCATAAATACAGACTAATCAAGTCCTCCTTGTAAATCCGACATGATTAGAAGACAGATCGAGACCAATGATGTCAGATTACGTATGTCAAAACTTGACCTATTTCATCCATCCAGATATGGTTAGGAACTGAAATTTTTGTATTGGGGGATCCATGTTTTGTTCCTTCCAGTATACTTCCAAACTTGAATTTCTTATAACAAGACTGAAAAAGGAGAGAGTTAAGTTATGAGTTATGATTCACATAATTTGACATCATAATCCTATATTTTTATTATTATGGTGAAACAAGATGCAACTTGCAACAGATCATTTAAGTTGGGTCCAAGTCTGCATGAAAAGTTAAATTAATTTACGCAGCACAAGCATTTAATTAGGTAAAATATATGCATGTACTTAATTATATTTTGGTCCCACTACAGGGACCAAATTGCATTTAAGGTACCTTTTTTTTCTTTGTTTTTGTCATTTCTCTCCCTCTGTTCCATTTCTACATAAATCTGCATTTTAGTTTTTTTTTTTCTTTTAACTACGTCTCTATAGCTACACTTCTTCACTATTTAGGGTTAGCTTTCCCTTCTTCCCCTCTTGTGTGATCCTCTAGCAAAAGTAAACCCAACCCAGAAAGCAAAGCACAATCAACACCCAACCCTCACGACCACCATGGAAGGAGAGGCTCCTGCTGCCGCCGCCGCCGTGACCGAGTTTCAGGACTGGGAACTCCTGGCGAACTCGGACTCGGACGCGGTCCACTCGCCCACCAACTCGGCGAGGGATTTCGGGGAAATCATCGAGGGGGATTCTGGTGGGATGTTCAGGCTTGATTACTTCTCTCTCGAGAACGACGGGAGGTTTGCCAAGGTGGATGTTAGCGAGGATGAGGACGGCTCCATCGAGTCGGATAATCCGAGTTGGGTGGATCCCGGGACGGAGACGAGGTTTCACAGGAGGAACTCGGCCGAGTTGTGGCCCGATTCGGGGAGTGATCGGTCCGATGAGAGGAAGTCGAGTGAATTTGATGGGAAAACTGATGTGGGTTTGCTTGGGAGTGTGAAGACCGATGTGGGTTTTGAAGGGATTGGTGAGGTTGTGGATAAGGAGGGTAAAGTTGGGGACTTTGTGGCCAAAACTGAATTGGGTTTGGAAGAAAGTGTGAAAAGCCATGTGGGTTTTGAAGCTTTTGGTGAAAGCCAGAGCAAGGATAAGGATTTGGTTATGTTCTGGTCTGATTCGGGTGGGGAGGGTTTGGTCTCTGATGATGTTGTTAAGGTGGGTGGGGTGTCTGAACCAGAGCCTGAGAATTTGGGCGGATTGGAAGAAGGGAACGGCTCTCGAGAGCAGAACTTGAGTGTTGTCGCTGAGGAGGAGAATAAGAGGGTGGCTGGTGGGCCGGTGGAGAAGAGGAAGGTGGTTTGGTGGAAGGTTCCTTTTGAGGTGTTGAGGTACTGTGTTTTCAGGGTTAGTCCTGTTTGGACTTTCTCTATGGCTGCAGCGGTGATGGGGTTCGTTATTTTGGGTAGGAGGTTGTACAGGATGAAGCGTAAGACAAGGAGCTTGCAGATTAAGGTTGCAGTCGATGATAAGGTCAGTTGCTGGATTTGTTCAAATTGGCTATTTTATTTTCTGCCAATATGGTCGAACATAATGCTTTTCGATATCCATTTGTCTGTTGGTTGGATTTGTAGATCTACTGGTCATTCATGCTATTATTAGGATATTATGGTTCTAGATTTCGTGTCGAAGAGATTGCAAATGCTTTTGCTGCTACTGAATTATGTGTGCTGCATTAGTTTTTACTTTCTACAGCATCTTTGCAATTGCCTGATATTATAGCTGCAACAAAGCTAGTTACCGAATCTGGATGGGTAACTATAATATAAAGAGAGCGTCATGTGATGTGAGAAAAGCATCGTCATTTTTTATTAAGTTTCCATAGGAGGAAAAAGTCCAACTGGATCGCAGTTCTCTTATAGAATTTCTAAGATGTTGTCTTGTATGCCTGATGGTAACGTGCCAGATTGTGGTACAGTTTAAAGTAATAGATGCAAATTTTGCCTTATTTGGTACTAAAATACTACAGATACAGTACTGAATGAGATAATCTTACATTTACCCCGCGTATTCAACTGTTATAATCTTACAAAACTGACTCAGTCTTTCAGTCCCGACTGTTATCAGCTCTATTGCACCTTCTTTGGATTTTCGTGGGCTGATTGTTTTGGTAGCATAGATACTAAGTAGTTTCTATGGGATGTGTGGCGAGCAATTTGTGAGCCAATGTGTTGTAGTGTCATAGGGAATACAGTTCAATGGTCTGGTGGTTTTATGTAATTTCTCATCCTCGCCTCGTCTTGTTTTGCTGTTGCAAATAGCTCATGGATGGTAATATTTACAAACTGTTATACCACTATGCATTTTATATTTACATCCCATTTTCCCATTTGCACCTTTTAGTGATGTATAGAATAGGATTTGCTGATTTGTCAATTCATCAAAGAAGAATTAGTGATTGGAACAAAAATAGCATGGCCCATTATTTTTCAATTACTTATGACGTTATGTGTGGCACTGTTAGCTTTCAGCATGAAGCTAGTAAAATCCATGTATCTTTTCAACCAGAATCATAGCACAAGCATTTATTTCACGAATTATTCTTAGTTTTAGTTTTATGATCATACTTTCTCTTAATGATTCAGCTTAAATATTGTCTTTGTTTCTAAATGCCAACTCTCAGTCTCTTGGCAGAATTTCTCGTAAGAGTTGTTGCAAATGCACGGATAGGCTTTGCTATGTCATGTTATGTCATGAGAATCTGCAGGCTGTTTTAAATTGTTGATTGGAATATGTAGTCCCAGGAGTAAAATCATTTGGATGTGAGATGATGTGGATTTGAGTAAATGAATTAGTCGTTCTTTCTTTCTTTTAAATCGAGCTTACTCGTCAAATACATACTGAACTTTGAGTTTTCACTTCGCACCCGCAGAAGGTATCTCAGGCCATGAGTCGTGCTGCACGCCTTAATGAAGCATTTTCAGTGGTCAGACGAGTACCCATCGTGAGGCCCTTGGTGCCGGCAACTGGAGCGCATCCATGGCCGATGATGAGTTTGAGATGAAAAGACAATTCCTGTGCAGCAAGTGAAACGAAGAAGCATTGTGTTGAACATGTCTATGATTAAATGTTCGTCCTGCTTTGCTCTGTATGTAGCCCGAGAATATCTGATTCTCTTGTCTATGAACATAAAGTGTTCAAAATTTGTGTATAAACTCGTACTATACGTTTGTTTCAGTGTTTCTGTTGTACTTGATTGCCTATGATATCAAATATCCATCATCCACTATTGAACTTGTTGCTTGCCTCGTATTGAAAGTTCTGCTGTCTTGATAGAAAAGGGTATCAAGGGTTTGTGCGGTAATCCTTATGTGGGTCAAGCTATGCAAATTCTTGTTGAGGATGTATCTTAGTTTCTTTGTGCGCAATCTATTTGCAAGATCCTCCTATCACATCAAGGAACCATAAATAAGGAGAGATATAACATCAAGACAACACATTATATTTTAGAAAAGATAGAAAAAGCCGAAAAAATATCTCAAAAATATATATTTATTCAGGAACTTGAGGCATTTTCGGTAACTTGAATAGGGGGAAACAATATGGGGGCTATAACTCCTATGTACGATACACAAATTTATTTTTGCGTACTATAATTTTTTTTAATTATTCCTCGTATCAAAAACTACACTAGACGATGACTATTTACCCCCAAGTGGCACAAATTCTTTTGCTTGAAGTGGAAGCTTTAAAAATAAATAGTGATGAATAAAGTATTTATTGTATTAATTTTAACAGTGAAAAGCTTCCTTTTTTATGATTTTTACAACCTGAAATCTAATACCAAAATTGACAAACCCCACTTTTCACCGCTTCCTTCAATTTTTTAAAAAAGGCAAAAAAACTGACTAAAGAGTAAAGACACAAAACTGCAAAAACCCACTGACTTGTTCTTGACGCGCAAGCCAACTCGTCCTTGTCTGTACATATTAATACACACATAGTTGTAGCCCTACTGCTACCATTACCTGCACTTTGTGTTGCTGTGAATTGTGACCACCAAACCCTCCATAAACTCCCTGTTTCTAGTCCCCTGAATTTCCTTCCCTTCCGGTGAGTAACCCTGTTTCTAGTCTCCTGTTGTTCAATGTAGTAATATCGTTATCGTGTGACTTTGCTATATATTGCTGTGCTTTATGTGTGTGTGTGTGTGTTTTTGTCAAAAGCTGTCTTCTTTTGGCCTGGATTCCTTTTATTGTAGTTTTTTTTTTTTCCATGAAGTTATTTATTTCCTCGTCGAAATTTAGAAGGTGATAGTTTTTGGTTGTTGTTGTGGTTTCGATGACAAATTCTTAAGTTTTATCATATTGAGGTTTTGTCTTGGGCTCACCAAACATTATGGGGCTGTAAATAGGAAAATTTACTGTCACAGATCGATTTGACTTGGAAGTTTTTATGTGATTTAAATTTGCTTGCATAATTTGGATCATAGTGGTGTAGTTCCATAATTAGTTTTAAGGGATGGATTGAGTTTCAAAGGAATTGCATGGATCATATTATTTCTTTTCAGTGATAGTGTAATGCGAATTTATCTTTTTTTGAAGTTGTTGAATCATGTTCTTGCTACAGGGGTGATTCTAGCCCCTGAATAATGCTGTTTCCTTTGTAATTTCTTGTTCAGTTCAGCGAAAACTGTTTGTTCTACAGGTTTAATTAGGAGGTTAATTTTGAGCAGCAATGGGAACAGTTGAATCAAAACCCGAAGAGAATGTCAACAAGGAAGAAGAGTCTAAAGATTGTGGGTTTTGCGTGTTCATGAAGAGCGGTCCATGCAGATATCCTTATATGGCATGGGATGAGTGCGTTGAAGAAGCAGAGGCTAAGAAGGAGAATGTGGTGGCCAAGTGTTCTGAAGTGACCAAAACCTTGAACGAATGTGTTACATCTCATCCTGAGTACTACCAAAAGATATTCATGGCAGTAGACAAGGCTTCACAGGATGAAGACGACGGAAAGGCGAAAGCCGAGGCGGAGAAGAAAGTAACAGGAAAGGGAGTGAAGGTGGAGAAGGAAGTGACAGGAAAGGGAGTGAAGGAATCACATGCAGAGCGGTTCGTGAAGAGCGGTCCCTGCAGATACCCTTTTAGAGCTTTGGAGCATTGCGTTTCGGATGCCGAGTCCAACAAGGAGGACGCTGCGGAGAAGTGTCAGGAAGTGAAAAGTAGCTTGGACAAATGTGTGAACTCTCATCCTGAGTACTATAAGTTGGTCATGGGAGGAGACAGGATTGTGGAATCAGCTGTAGATGAGAAGCTGGCAAAGAAAGCTGAGATGGAGAAGGAAGTGGTGGAAGCAATGGAATCAAATGCAGCATAGAAGGTAGCTGTCAGGGTTGTGGACTCTAAATGGAAGCTCATAATGCTTCCTAAAGCTTACCAAGCTCTTCCTGTTTGCCATTCTCACATTTTGGAACTATACACTCTTAATGCAGATATTTTTTTTTTGTCTATTATACACAATATTGCATGCATTCCCTGTTATCACGAATTCAAGAATTTAGCATGGTAGGAGCATCTTCTGCGCATCAGTCAATATACGGGCCGAGATCTTTGTCTTTGCATATAACCATGAAGGCCGTTTATCCAGTGAACTTGCAAATGCATGAATCCACCACACTTCAACACTCAATTTGCGACAAGACAACTAACTTCACAGTCAAAACCACAACAATCGTTTCACATGAAGATTTCTGACATTCAAGTCACCGCCAGAAACAACAAGGAGACCCAAAGTTGCGGTTCCAAACACAACTTACTTACAACATTAGCAATACATAAGCAAAAAGTTATCGGGGCGTCCCAAAAGCTGAGTAAAAGAAATTTGCGCACAAAATTTCAGGCATCTTGGCAATACTGTAGAGCGTGTTGTAAATTGTAATTCGAAGCTACTTTCTAAGAAGAGGAAAACAGAACTACTTGGTCAATTTAGAAAGAATGTTGACAGAGATTTGGAGGGTAACATGAGCATCTAATTTTGCACTCGGAAATCATGAAGATAAGAGGGAGTAATGGAGCTTAAAATCAATAACAAGATTGATCTTTTTCTTTATTTTTCATCAGGTTTATAACTTTGAACATTGTTACACAGATCAATTTTAAATATACAAGATCTTCAACAGCAACAGATTATTCATCCCGATCCAAGCAAAGACATTCCGCAGCTTTTCCTTCTTGGAAATAAATTTACACCATGAAACATGTGTCATAGAAAGATCTGCTTTGCATGAGATATACAAACCATTCAAAGGAGGCTACTTAGCCACCACTGATTGGAGGTATGATTGCCAACTCATCTTTTTCTTTAACAATCGTTGAATCAGTGGTGTACTCCTCATTTAGGGCAAGTACACTACAGTCACGAATCTCTTCCAAGCCAGGAAAACTGGAAAGAAGCTTTTTCAAACAGTCACTGGTTGTACTACCTGATGACACCTCCAATGGCATATCAGTCAAGCCGGTAAGATCTCTTGCTCTGGCAAAGAATAAAACCTTAATTTTGACAGTTGAGCCATCAGCTTCCTCAGGTTTACCATCAGCACTTCGGGTTCTACTTTCCATTGCATCCATAGTAGAATATGGCAATGAATTCAATGCACATTAAGCATGCCCCTGCAAAATAGTATTGAAAATTTCAATCAATCTGAAACAGCTGCAAGTATTAAATTTTAGGCTTTTCTCAAAAAAAAAAAAAAACTTTTAAGCAGCTAGAAATTGACATTATCCAAACTGCACACAAAAAGAAACCACCCCATAAGTCAAATTCTCCAGAAACTGAGATATGTTGGCCAGACTGAATTTCCGCATCGATTCCAATCCAAGTAGTGAAATAACAACTGGCATGTTGGCATTGCTTGCATTTTTGCAACCATGAGTTCAACTTAAAAAGAGAACCCGCAAAATGATAGTACTATCTCTACAGGCATTGCGTCTCTCTAATATTTGCTGGAAGAACAAAGTTTATTGACCAGGTGGAGAGCTTGAATCAAATTATTAATAGTAGGAGAATATATTCTCTAAGAGGGACTCCTAAGACCTCATAAATTACAGTAGATGTCTGCTCACTCCTCTGCATCAGCATGCATTAGCTAAGGGTTGAAACTGTGTTCCAACTGTTCAACAACTTCGAACGAAGATGAAACAAGGGATAAATAATCAGTTTGTCCAGCAGTTACAATACTACAGACAAGGTTCAATACTGCTATAAGGTGTTGCGACAACATTCCATGTCCCTAAGAACTAGTACGAAAATTCCATTCTAGAGATCTTGAAAAATGACCAGCTCTTCCTAGATTGAGATCTTCTGCGTAGTACTTCGAGAGTCCCTCTCATAGAAGCACTATTGACCACCTATTTATAGGTCTCCATTTTAGGAGAGGAATCCTGGTCAGGAAATTAGATTCAAGGACTACCTAATTCCATATTCAGTCTCAATATTCATTAACTGATCTAACTCCAGAAAAATTTTGGAAAGGCAAACTGGTCTATAAAACATGGAACCCAGGATTTTGTCAATCATCACAACACTATTACAAGTAGCTATTAGGCAATAAAGCAAACCCAATCCACCCAACAAGCAGAAGCAACCTAGACCTCCCAAAGTTCACCATCAAACCCTAAACTTCAACTAAAATAAAGAATTTAAGTATCAACCTGATTTAAATCCACTGCTGAACAAATCATTTGACAGGGGCATATTATCATTTCTCAGCATTCAAATTATTACCAGTAACACATAAACTAGGCCAAAAACTCATAATTCCAGCAGAACCCACCTCACTAAAATTGTGAACAAGGAGAAACAATCGTATAATAATAATAAAAAAAATAAAAAAATAAATAAATAACCTTAAGTCAAGGATACCCTGCATTTTGGTTATGAAAATTGTGAATGTGAAAGCAAACGAAGAAATAAATATCAAAAGCTAAAAATCACGAAAGTTTATAAGACAAGGACACAGAGTGGAACGAATTATTGCAAAGGAAGAAGAACAAGAAAAAGAACAAAAAAAAAAAATAAAGATGGCAAAACCTGCAGCGAAACCGTAGAGGGAGGAAGAAAGCTGTTTACTTCAACGAGATGATGACAACAAACAAATATAATACCAGGTGATCGAAACATGTGGTAAGGGCCCAAACTCACATTATGGGTCTCTCTTGGGCCACTATAAAATGGGCCGATTCAACCCACTTCTTGCATATTCGGGCCCATTGCCTTGGTTTGAAGTGAATGGCAAATGAACGTTTGTATGTTCATTTCCTTTTTAATCTCCCCGTCTCTTTATCTTTTGTTATTTTTTTGGTTACATTGAGAGACAGGAAATAAAACTAGTTAACTATCAAGGATGACTGATGATCAAACAAAAAAAGAAATAAACTATTAAGGATGACTGCATGCATGCATGTATTGACGGCAGAAGCAGAGGAGAAGCTGCTTCTACCTTCCAATTTAAGCTGGAGCACTACATAGTTTCTTGATTATTTCCCATATCTTCCACCACTAAGTTACTTTTTCTAATTTTTTGGATAGGATACTTTTTTTTTAATCAGTTTTTTGATAGAATAATAAAAGTTACTTACTACTTGTTGATGCTGCGACCTCAACTAATTAATTTGGTTTCATCTATTTTGCCCGATGACAAATTAAGAAAGCATTCTTGTTTGGAAAAAGGGTGTTGTCCTGTTTTTTATAAAGCAATCAATTTCGGATAAATGATACTGATCGCATAATTTGCAATTAGGAAATGACGCCAAATTCAAAAAACAAAAAAAAAAAAAAAAGAAGACACAAGGAACATTTTTTTGCATCTTAATTAATGGCAATTTGAATCTTTACAAGTTTTGAGTTTAATTCTTCCAGTTTGATCATTCACACAAGTATGTCAGCCTGGAGCATGAGGTCTTTTCCAATGGAGCATGAGGTCTTTTCCAATGGTTGTTTTTTCTCCAAGCTCAGGATCCTGGCTCCATCATCATTCCCGCTGCCCCTACCTCTGCCTCCCAACTTGTCCTCCTAGCCGACTTAGTCAACTAATGTTTCTTGCCATATGATGGTCTCTGGTGGTTTGTGGCGGAAGAGAAGTAATTAAGGTGCTTCTAAGATGTCGCTGATGAAGACTTGCATGGAAGACAAGAATGTTTGTTAGCTACAATATGTTCTGCTTTTTCTATCTGTGTTGTAGGTTTTATGCACATCTTTTATTACCTTATTAGATCTATCTAGCAATGTGGTCGCTTAATTGGTCAGAAAATGCTTTTAACTTCTAATGGATACTCATTTCAGCAATTATGCCTGTGATGCTATCTGCCTATGACATTGCATATGATTTTACAATTGGTTTGGTTGTTTTCTTAGGCAGAATTAGAATGTGCTGTTAATTTTTTTTTTTTTAGTTAATTTGCTCACTTGTCACACAATAAATTTAAACAATGCCTTCAGTTTTGATTCTTTGGTGGGATGAATTTTTCATACTCTTTATCTGCCATTTTAAAGTCAATGGTCCCTATTGGAGGAAATGGTTTGGTCAGGCCGTGTATGAAGACTTGTGCAAGGATAACTTCTGATTTGTGAGACGGAGTGAAAAGAAGAGAATTTAAAAAAGTTGTAAGGGTCATATTTCAAAATGTTTTCAACTACAAACAATAATTATGGTCTTGTCCTCCTCCATCTCCTTCCTGTTTTCATGCTCCAACACTCTCTAAATTAGTATATCTACTCTTCTTAGTGCTTATTACTCTTTTTTCAAGTTAGCAATGCTACATTCTAATTTTTCTACACTCACAACATGTCCATAATTAGGCTTCCAAGCTATTGCTCCTTAAAAAGTTGCTGCATAATTCTGTTTTCCTCTGCATAATTCTGTTACCCTACTATTACTCTGTTTTCAAGTTAGCAACGCTACTTTCTAGTTTTTCTACACACACAACATATCCACAATTAGGCTTCCAAGCTATTGCTCCTTCAAAAATTGTTGCATAATTCTGTTTTCCTCTTCCCCTGCATAATTTTGCCTTCCCCTTCACCTCCTAGCAACATGACACTCCTTTTTACTTCCTTAGGTAAACTTGAAAAATAACTATTTCCTATTCAAAGATGGGAGACTGTCATAATGTGATTTTTGGGGGCCATGGATCATCCAGGGAAGTTATCTCACAGTCTAGGTATGGTAGCCCAATTTTGATGTTACGAAGCCACTATCTCATAGAGTGGTTTGGATACGAATCCTAGGGATGTTAATACTCAGATGAGCAATACTTGAAGGACATCCACTATCTCAATTAACTCTGTCTACATATCTCTCTATCTCCTCCGTTCCGAAACGCCTAATTAACTGTTGTCTCCTCGTTTCAAAAAAGTCGACACCACCATTATCTTCTTCTCTACTTTTTTCCTTTCTGCTTGTTCTTTTTCTTTTCTTTTTTTCTTTTCTTCTTCGTCTTCTTCTTCTTCTTCATCACTACTGAAGAGAGAGAAGCTGTCATAAGGATGATCTTCTTTGGATGTATGGGCCTCCCAACATCCGGCATTAAGATGCACACTATAAGGCCGATGACCCACGAGTGACAAGTCAACCGAGCTCCAACCTGAGAGAGACCAACCCTCCAACTCCTCTCGAATCCAACCCAAACCATCTAAGGGTTGCTCACCACCAGACGACGAGCTTTCAGCAGCCGCCTCAGCCTTAGCCTCACTAGCCATGGCGGCTTGGAGAAAGGTTGGGTTTATGTAGACAATAGGTGAGCGTTCACTAGCTGCAGAAGCCATGGCCAATCGGAGATAGGTTTTGTTGGCAAACTCACCAGCAGAAAGAAGAATTACCGATAACTGTAAAAGCAAGTAGGATTGAATAAGAAGATATGTTATTGAATTTAGAGGTAGTATGACCTAAATAGCTAGTGGAAAACCTATATAGAAAAGAAAATCTAAAACTAAAAAAGAATGGAAATGATAGCTTTTGTTGTGACCTTGTGGTTAAAAGTAATATGGCCATTGATTTAGTTAGGGTTGTGTCCTTTTCACGAACATCAGAGGAAGGTAAAAACAAAAGAGGTAAATACTTGCTTGCTCTTGTTGTACTTCATGAACATTATAGATCCAAATGCACATCCCGGATGAAAATTTTATGAGCACCTACAAAATTGTTACTCTTTTGAACTACTGCTTGCGTGGGTGTTCATTAGATCTTCTTATCTTTTTCTTTTTTTTTCTTGAATTTTGAATTCTGATTGCGTCTATATGTCCTTTTAAATGTAGGTAGATCTTTTATGTTGATCTTAATGACCCAGAAAAATTGTTTCTCATCAACAAGTGTGCGGAAGTTGCAGTAGCAAGATACAATAAAAAATGGTTTGCCTCTTGTTTCCCTCTTTTGCAGTGAGATATGATTCTTGGGCTCATTATGTAGTTACTTCAAGTTTGTGATACCATTTGAACCTTTTTATTGTTGGGGACTAATTTGGAATCTAAGTTAGAATCTCCAATATCTGTTCTGCTAGGGTTATTTATGATGAGGTTGAAGAAATTCGGAAACGAGGAGAAAAGGAAGAACATGCATATGTGTTGGAGTCTTTTATCCTACACAGACATGGTTGGCTGGTAACAAGCTGTTACAATGAGCCTTCTTTCAAATCGGATTAAATCTACCTCCACAGATTAATTCTTGTCTTGTCTTTGTTTTGACCTAAGTGGTTGAAGCCGAATTTGAGTTTCGGCCTCGTCATCGGTCTAGCATTATGATGTTTCATGGTATATTACTTGTTTGCAGGGTTGGTAATTGATGATCGTCACTAGCACGGAGAAGGCATGGGCTCAGAGAATGGTGGATAGCGGAAAATGGAGCGTTGCTCATGCTGTCGTTTTGTGTGCCCGTGTGTGTTTTTCATTATAATTATCTACTATGGCAGACCTTGTTTCCTTTAAGTTAAAACTATGGATGGAGGGATGGAGTTAATGCTGTAGTATAGTTTGTCCTTAGGTTTGGAATAATTGCTTCTCCTAAATTTGGTTGAATACCATTCTAATGTAGGAGCTTATTCAGTTGAGCTTTTCAGTTAAGAATTGCAATGCACACAACACTCTTCCGCACAAATTCATAATGTATATGGATTAGGGGAAAGCATTTGTATGCCCATTCTGTTGCTTGGTGATGAATGTTGTTCTACAAAAACCAATATTATTGTCACAATCTGGAAAGCTATGAATAATCAAAATGCTCTCTTATCTCCGATCGAGTTGCTCCCCCAATAATAAACACAAAGACACGCCTGCCTATTTTGTTGCTTTGTGATGAATGTTCTAGTACTCTTCCACTACTATTGTACAATGGAGAAGGAAAACATAATAGCAGAAAGATGCAAAATGCACAAAAACATAAAATTATAGCATTTTCAAGGTGTTGTAAGGTGTTGATCCTCTGACTGCAGAAATAAATTCCTCCTTACATTACTTTTGGTGCAAACCGAAACTGCTTATGCGGGAAGAAAGTCTCCTTGAATGGCTACTTTCAGAATAATGGCATTGAGTCCATGATCGTGTTCTTCTTGATTTAACTGAATGAGCAGGAGTTCGTTTCACAAAAGTCGAGATAGCTCACAAGAAGTATCACTTGTTCTATTTATACATGAACGGTCATCATTGGACAGTTCATCTTTGCTCAGCAGTTCAATAAGTTCTTGAAGAATGATCACAAAAAACACTATTTCACCAAAGTACTGTTTGTTTCGAGGCCAAAACTCTGCATCAGGTTTTGAAATGGTCAGTTCTATTATCAATTACAGATGCACACCAGATGGTTAGCACTTGATAATCTTCTTGGGGACGACAGTTAAACCTTTTTGCAACCAAGTATAGCTAAAGAAAATAAAAAGCTGGAGGTAAAAGGTTCATTCGCAGAAAGTGAGCTGATTGCATGCATCACCTCTATCATGGGGTAAAAGCGTGATAGCTGCCATTTTTCTTCCTGATGGCATGCTTCCTCCGAAAATTAATCTGGCGACTGTGATTTTCTGACACCAAATTCTCAGTTACAAAGAAGCCAGTTACCTTCTTTCACCTTATGAATGTTTAATTTCAAACAGAATGTGTTACTGATACTTTTTGTGGTATCTTCTGATTCCCCAAGCAATCTATTATGCACAGCTTCCATATCTTCAACTGGTAACTTTGCCAACTAAACAATTGAGGCAAAAGGAGGGTCAGGCAAATTTTTAGATTAAGTTTGTTACAAACATGTCATTTAGTTGCATAACATCAGCAAAGACAAATAATTCTAAAAGCAGAGAATTAGCCAACCTTCATTAACCTGTAGCCGCTTTCACCCTCAAACTTTTCTTGAACACATTAGTGCTAGCTCCAAGCCAGAACACTTGCTGTCCGATTTGTTCCAAGTATTCACCTCTTGTACCTGCCAATTTCCAGATATGGAAGTATTGCGGGCTATGGTCAATCAAAGCTTGCTGCCCTGCTGCATGCATATGAGCTGTCTAGGCACCTTAAGGTACTTAACAGGCTCTTCGTATATAGAAGAATTGGGATTGGTCAACCTGGTAATTGAAGCTATTACCTCAATGAAAGGGTTTCTGGATCTTTGGTCCTGATGAATTTTGCAATGATCAAACATGTATCAATAAAGATTCTACAGGCTTATGTTTTTTATAGAGATGGTACCGCATGTGCCTGAAACATGTATGACCGATTTCTGAATCTCTCTTGTTAGTGTCCTCACATGCCCTTTAGCATATTGAAAACCTTTCTCTCCTGCCTCACTATTGTTGGAACAACTATTGCCACTATCAAGAAGTAGAGGTGCCAGAATATCACAGATTCCAGAATTATAACATATGCAAAATTATGTGATTCATGTCTTCAAAATTGCTATTATGTGCCCTTGAATCCGCGAGTTCAGGGGGGTCAACTTCAAGGATTGTAACATAGCCAAACCAAGTGCTCTGGCTAGAGAGCAGAACATTTCATGATGTTTTTCTTTTTGGTAGAAAAGGAAGTACATTGAATTAAAACTGCTCAAAATACATCAGTGTTGAAAGGCCAGCAATGGCCCTTTGCATCACTGCTTAAGATATCCCTCACTTCTGAGGGTGGACTATGTAATATATATAGTAAGGCCCCTAGGGTGGTGGTAGGCACAGGTGGCCAGCTTATCAGCACACTTATTAGCATTTCTACTCACAAAGGCAATGCTTACAGACCACGGTTTGGCAAGTAGTGATTTGATTTCATAGACAATACTATCAAGTTCAAGGTTTGGATCCACATCAGATGTGATCCACTCCACAGCATGATAGGTCATATAACTCTTCTGGGTTAGTCTCCTATAATACCGAGAACACAAGAATTAAGATGGTTTTTGAAACGGAGAGACAATATTCACATGCTTGTATTGTTGATCGCTTTGATCATATGGTCCATCTATATATTTTGGCCAACATACAAGTAGTAAGGTCAGCTGTATTTTTACTTTTAGGGGGCAATGAGGGCTATGGAATCCTGCCATTTGGAGCCCATTTGTGACCCAAATCTGAATTTGGAGTTTTGCTCTCCTGTTGCTGGTTCCTTCGAACTAGCTTGTTCAAAATCTTTTTGCCTCCGTGAACTGGCATGTTCTTGCAGTACTAAATTGACAAGATTTATTGCACTTTGTAAGCATGCAATTAAATTGACAAGATTGAACCTTAAGGCTGTGTGGACATAATAAGGGCCAGGCACTCCATGGTGTTACAAAACGCTTTCAAATCGAGTAAAGAAACAGCTAGGAACCAAATCTGTGGCTATAGCTAGCTAAAGAGCTAACAGCATCTAGCAATTTTTGGAAATGAACCTTTTGGCTTCGTGGTGGAGGAATATGTAATGGAAACATTTGCCCCCCTAAGGCCCTAACTAGAATGTCACCGCTTTCAAACGCAGTCTAGTCTAGTCAAAAAAAAAAAAAAAAAAACGCAGGCAGCAAGTGGTGGAAGAAGGCAAGTGACCCTCGTTTTCGGTTGTGGGTTGGGCTTTGTCTATTTGGGTCATGGGTGGCCCAAGCTTGCAGCTGAATCAGAAAGCGGTGAGCCTGTGATCGATTAGGGCGGTTAACCTTTATATATATGATGTGAGTCGATTAACCTTAAAACACACAGCAACGCATGAAACCAAAGTAACCAATAAACTCAAGGATATCGCCAGGAGTTGTTTTTGATACTTTTTTTTGTGATTTCAAAATACCAATCAAAATTATAATTGACGACGACCCGAATTGTACTACATGTTTTCAGGATTCCTCTAAACCATGCACGCTAAGAAGAAACTGAAATTGACTGAGAAGGTGAATATTTATTTGCCTTCCACTATTGTGGAGGAGATACTCGCACGGTTACCCGTCAAAACAATTGTGCGATTCAGGTGTGTGTCCAAAGAATGGTTCTCTTTACTTCTTAGTAAAGAATTTTACAAGCTGAGGTGCAATCTTGTACCTCCCAAGTTAAGAACACAAAGACTTTTAACGTCAACATCTAAGGGGTTTTGTTTCCGCAACTATGAGAATCCGTTGCAAAATTCGAGCGAATTATTGAATTCCCCGAAAACGAGACGGAATTACAGGATTATGTTAGTTGGTTCGTGCAATGGATTAGTTTGTCTTGACTTACATAGTCATCTAGCTTTGTGGAATCCATGCACTGGCACCTATAGAGAACTGTCAAAACCTGAGGGTGCATTAACTTGTGCCAGTGGGGGAATGTCTGGTTTCGGATATGACTCAGTCTCTAACGATTATAAGATCCTTTTAGTTCGCTCCTCAGAGACAAGAAGTCCGTCTCAAATTTTTTCACTGAAATCAAATTCTTGGAGGGAGCTGGTACAGGACCGTGGTTCTTGGTATGGCAACGGGCTCTTCTTGAATGGAGCACTCCATTGGTCGACCTGGTTAGACACCATTAATGCTTTTGATTTACATAAGGAGGAGTCATATAATGTCCCAGTGCCAGTTATAGGCTTGGATCCACATCACAGACGCGGACATGGAATTGGAATAATTGGAGACCACCTTTGTGCGTCTTGGTGGATTAATAAACCAGCTTTTAATGTTCTACAAGTTTGGATGATGAAGGAATATCGTGTCCAAACATCTTGGGTTCGACTGATTGAGATCGGATACAATGGATGTTTCTATGAATCTGACATGGTACAACAATTCATCAACAATAGGTACATATCCATGCTAACTTCTTGGGATGGACTCGAAATGGTTGATCTTGACCGTCGGGAAAAGAATGGAAACATAGAGGTGCCACTCCAAATTAATCCAAGGAAAGTGCTTGGTGTCCCTGGTCAGCCAAAGACTGCACTGTTCAGAGTGGTGGGCACCGTACCACATACAGATGATCTTACGTCTCCTTATTATCCTTCTGGCTAGTGAGACCCTACATGGCGCAAGGGATGAAAAGTTTGGTAGATGACATATGATGTTCCGGAGTTGACATATGACAACATTAGTACTTTTGATTTAGAAGGAGAAGACATATATATGATGTTCCGGAAATTATTGGAATCTCGTAGATTATCTTAATTTGTATGTCTTCGGTGGGAAGGGCAGGTTCAGAAATTCTATATATTTGGATCATGAATGAATATTATATATTCTTCTTGTTTTCTAGTAGAGAGGATCTTATTGATACTGTAGAGATTGCCTTCTAATTATTTATTTTCTATTGCATATATATACACTAGTTTTTAAACAACCATACATTAGTTTCTTTACAGTCATTCAGATTTTACAATCTTGGGTACAAAGTTTCTAATTTTCACAAACTTTACTACACCAATTGCTTTGCACATTAGTTAAATATGCGTAACTTTTCATCGTGAAAGAAATAAAAAAATTCTTCTTTTTTTTTTTAATGAAAGAATGGAAATTAGAGAGCAATACCTATTTGTATGCCTGGGCCAAACGAACAACCTAATAAGTTACAGAGAGCTGGGCCGCACATTAAATTTTGTGATCTATGATGGTGTTCTTTCTCTTGATCCTGCTTTCTTTGCTTCCGGTTACATATGACTTTGCGTCGGTAAAACAAATTTTGATTAGGAAAGAGTAACACACTAGAAGTTGGTCGGCCCAAATTAACGGAAATGGATTTGTTGTGTCTGGGCCGCATAGTAACCCCCTACCGTCTCCAAAGCACTATACAACTACTATTGAACGTGGGCCTAAAAGTCAAGCCTCACAGGCTAATAGATGAAAGCTAAATACACTTTGCAAGGCCCAACCTGAAAAGAGTGAAAGAAATCCTCCTAACGTGCGGTTCCGATTTCAGAATGGACATCACATTGTGTATATATAGGCCTAAAATTGGTAGTGGCATTCTTGAGTTAAAAAGCAAGCCAAACCACTCTCACCCGTGGCACGACAACCAATCTCGCTTCCCAGACATTTAGCCTAAGGCCACGAGTGGGGTAAAGCGTAGTTTACCACTCCTAACAAGTGCACTTTCCATACCTCCACGGTTCTCCGGATCGAACCCAGGACGTGTGAGTTAAGGGGTCGCAGCACGCTAGACCACTACGCCAACACTTTGTTGGTTGATTTGTTATCATCTATATCACTTTCTCTTCTTTAAAGTTTTCTCTTTTCTTTTTTGCGTACTCTTTTGCATTCTATGACGGTTTGGTTAACGAGGTTTAGTTTCTGTCTTAAGAAATAAGTTATGTTTTGATATATATGATGCTTTTTTTTAGAGAAGATATATATGATGCTTTGGTTGCGTGCATGAGGTTTTTATATTTCATGTTGTCTTAATCCTTATTTTTGCAAGGTATCCGAATCGAATACTACACACACCAAGCAACGTGATGGAGGTAAAAGATTGCTTTCCTTCAGAGATTGTGGAGGAGATAATTGCACGGCTACCCACGGAGTCACTTATTCGATTCCTGTGCATGTCCAAGGAATGGTACTCTTACCGATCCAGTGATAAACTCAACAAGCTAAGATCCAAACTTGCGCCCCCTGATGAGCAGCTAGTTAAAATTCTCGACCCAAGTGATGATCTTGAAGTCTGGAATTTTAATGATAATCTTGAAACTCCCAGTCCATTGTCTTTTCCTTTTCCTTTTCCTTTAAATAGCCATGTTAAGCCTGTAGGTTCATGCAATGGATTAGTCTGTATTTCTCTTGACAGAAACCAAAACGATTCCGCCAACGTCGGGGTTTTCAGAAAATTGCCAAAACCGGAGGATGATACTTCTTGCTATCAAGGTTGTCCTGCATATGGTTTTGGCTATGATTCAGTCTCTGACGATTACAAGATCTTTACAATCTCTGTTCTTTCTCCTGGATCGGACCAGCGTACAAAGCGAATTTTTTCACTGAAAGCAAATTCATGGAAGAAGATAAGCAACCAGAAGATATGTGATTACAACGGCAAAATGGGACTATTCTTGAATGGAGCACTTCACTTGTATAGCGGCTACAGACAAATTGTTGCCTTTGATTTAGAGAAAGAGGAGTTTTATAAGGTCCCACTGCCAGGTTCGAAAATAGAACATTACGAAGGCACAGATGGAATCGGAATCGTTGGAGGGTGCCTTTGCATATCTTGGTATAATTGCCTAGATTCTGACGAATTACAATTTTGGGTCATGAAGGAATACAGTGTTCAAGGATCTTGGGTTCGTCTAATTCAACTAGATGAAGAAACAATATCAGATGTATATTATTATTGCGAAGATTTGTTACCAAAATTCATCAATGATCAGGGGTACATGCCTATGCAATATGAGGAGGAGGTGAGAGTAGTAGATTTCAATCGTAAAGAAGAATCTGATGAAGGATGGGATGAAGAATCTAATGAAGGATCTGATCATGAAGAATCTGATGAAGGATCTAATCATGAAGAATCTGATGAAGGATCTAATAGAGAAACTAATAAATCTCACGAAGGATCAGACGAAGCATCCGAACAAGGATGTGATGAAAAGATATGATGAAGTTGGGTATTTCACAATTGGCTCTTACAAAGCCATATTGTTGGGGAAACTCGGGTAATTTTCCCACAACTAGTGAATTGAATGATTCAATAATTCCTAGAAAAGATGGCCTAGCCTATCTCCTTAGACAGAATTATCATTCCAAGATAAATCCCAAGGAAAGACTGGAGAAACAATGGTTCACTTAAAACCCAGCCTCTTAGACAGGACTCACTTGCACAGTATATTAATTCAAAACCTGTACCCGATAAAGGCGGCTTAGCCGGCCAACAAATGAAACAAGGCGGCTTTGCCGGCCAACAAAGAGATAAGGCGGCTTAGCCCGCCAATGTTGAATACTAAGCAAATTTACAAATGCGGAAATTAAAAGCGGAATAATAAAGAAAGAACACATTCAAAAATTGATAACGGAATTCGACCAATTTTGCCTACGTTTCCGGAGCACCACTAGAAAAGGGCCTGCTCTTTTTACTAGGAGAAGAATATTTAGTACAATTGTTAGGATACAATATACTCTAATTTTGGGATGATACTAAAGGGAGGTGAGAGGTCTTATTTATAGTCTTTTCCAACCCCTCACTTCCACTTCCTAAGTGATGTGGGATACAAAACCACACCACTATTCACACTACTATTCAACAATCTCCACCTTGGTATTTTTTGTAGTCCCACCAAATCTCTATCTTCTCAATCAAACAAAGAACAGCCTCTGCGGTGCTTCCAGTTTACGCCATCTGGCGCCAACTCAAATTTGTAGGATATTGACCAAGTTTAAGCAATGTTCCAACTTGGCCCTTGTCACCACCTTGGTCATCATATCTGCAGGATTCTCTGTAGTCAAAATCTTCTGGAGAAGTATCTCCTCTTCTTCAAGAATATCTCGCACAAAATGATAGCGAACATCAATATACTTCGTCTGTGCATGAAAGACTTGATTCTTCGCTAAATGAATAGTAATCTGACTGTCAGAATATGTCACAAGTTGTTTCTGACCAACCCCTAAGTCTTTGAGCAATCCATGAAGCCAAATTGCCTCCTTCACAGCTTCTATAATAACCATATACTCTGCCTCCATTGTAGACAAAGCCACCATTGACTGTAAAGTAGACTTCCAACTAACAGGGGCTTTTGCTAAAATGAACAAATAGCCCGTCGTCGATCTTCGCTTATCCAAATCTCCTGCATAGTCAGAATCACAATATCCAACCACTCTTTGACCAAGTGATTCATCCCGCTCAAACATTAAGCCAACGTCTACGGTATCTTTGATATATCGAAGAATCCATTTCACAGCTTGCCAATGACCCCTGCCAGGATCATGCATGTATCTGCTCACAACACTAACAGCTTGTGAAATATCTGGTCTCGTACACACCATTGCATATATCAAACTTCCGACTACATTGGCATAAGGGACTTTTGCTATGTACTCTCGTTCTTCATCTGTCTGCGAAGATAACTGGCTGCTAAGCTTCAAATGAGGAGCAAGTGGAGTACCTACAGGTTTTGATCCTTCATTCATGCAAAAACGTTGTAGTACTTTCTTCAAATACTCTTTTTGTGTCAGCCAAAGCTTGCCCCCCTCTCTGTCCCTACTTATCTCCATGCCGAGAATCTTCTTGGCTTCTCACAAATCCTTCATCTCGAACTCTCTACTCAACTGAGCCTTCAACTTGTCAATTTCAACTTGGCTCTTTGTAGCTATCAACATATCATCAACATATAAGAGTAGATAGATGTAGGACCCATCTTGTAGTCTTCTCAAATACACACAATGGTCGTATTTGCTCCTTGTGTACTTCTGACCTAGCATAAACTTGTCAAATCATTTGTACCACTGCCTCGGTGATTGCTTCAAACTGTACAACGATTTGTCTAATTTACAAACCAAATTTTTTTAGCAGCAACTTTGTATCCATCAGGCTGAGTCATATAGATTTTCTCTTTCAAGTCACCGTGTAAGAACGCGGTCTTCACATCATGTTGAGCTAGCTCCAAATTCAACTGTGCTACCAAGGCCAACAGAATTCTAATAGAGGAATGCTCCACAACTGGAGAAAATAACTCATTATAATCAATTCCCTCCTTCTGAGCATAGCCTTTAGCCACCAATCTTGCCTTGTTGCAAACATTACTCTTGTTAGGAAATCCTTCTTTCTTAGCAAACACCCATTTACATCCAATTATCTTCTTTCCCTTCGGTAGTTGTGTCAACTTCCATGTTTTGTTCTTCTGAAGAGATTCCTTCTCCTCCTCCATTGTCTCTTTCCAATTGCTACTTTCAGAACTCCGATTGGCTTCTGAAAAAGTGGAAAGAACATCATCAACAACTGGAAGTGCATAAGCCACCATTTCAATGAGACGTTCTGGTTTTCTCCTTTCTCGTCTCGGTCTACTAGTGACAATTGACTCGAACTGCTGCATAGGTTCTTGGGTCAGAATCTCTTCTTCATCTGACTCTTCCTCTGTCAATGGAGAGTCACCATTGGTGCTCTTAGCTGGGATCACCATAGTAGGCTCAAACTCCACCTGCTTTGATACACACTCCACCTGTTGTGAAGTGTTGCGTAAAATCTGCAAGTGCACAGATCGAGGTAGCACACAAGGTCGTTTCCACAAGGACTAGGCAAAATAATTAACCAACAGACTCACTCCGTTAGGCTGAAAACAGTAAAAGAAGTAACAATTTCGAGATTGTGATTTGAGATTTTGATGAATAATAAAATAAACAGAGATAAGCTGCAAATAAAATGAAGAGATCAGATGATAGAAAGCCTATATCAATCGGGGTTCACTACTCTATCCTTTTATGCCTTAATTATCCTCCAGATTCTGCTAACTGGGTGACTTTGTTCCGTGTCTTTGAACAGGGTGACACTGTTTGCTAAAAACCTACAATTTTCTATTCGTTTTCTTGATGGGTAACAACCTAGGGCGAAATTATCGACTTTTGGAGGTATAATTTCGTCTCAGAGGTCAATCTTACCACTGTCGTGGATTAAAGCTATTCCTAAGAGCAATGATGTTTTATGTTGTTACTAATTCCACAATAATCTATTACCTTTCAGTCTCTAGATTAAGGTTGATTTGTGTTTTTCCAGATTTAAACTTCTTCTGTCGGTACTTGATTTAAATCCTAAAGCAAGAACTAAAGATGACCAGTCTCTAACCTTGAATAAAGCGCACACAAATCCTCTTTGTCCCCTTTTTTTTGTTTTTTTTTGACCCTGAATGGTTCAAGCTCGCCATCAATTGACTCCAATACTCCATGAGGAAGGTTTTGGACCACTGGTTGGAATCTTTGTTTCAGGTCTAGGTGTGAAGGCCCTCTCCCAGAGGGACCCACCAAACTCAGGTATTGTTACATCATTCCCTCCGCCCGATTAAATCCTTTACCATGCTGTAGCACTAGGGATTCGAACTCAGGACGTGATGCTTTTTATCCCCCTCAAGGAGAGCACCTTCACCAATTCACCAATTTAAGGTGATGTAACAATACCTGAGTTTGGTGGGTCCCTCGGGGAGAGGGCCTTCACACAAGGTCATCAACAGGGTCACTTTGTGACAGAATCTCGAGCTTATAAACTTGCTGAATAGTTTTTGATATGTCCTCTTTGATCAAGCAAGTATATTCTGGAGCTTTTTGTTCCTCTTGTTCTGCACCATCAATATGGGAAGTCAATAGTGCATCAATTGGGTCACAGAGTGGGCCTTCTTGGTCATTCTCCTTTGCTACCATGTCCGTTTATGCATCAACTTTATAGCACATATTTGCACTGAATTCGTTTCAGGAAGCCTCTGGAATATTAAACTCCACTAATTCACTTTCAACCTTGAGGGTCAGCTTCCCTTGCGCACAATCAATCATAGCTCCTGCAATTGCAAGGAAAGGTCTCCCCAATATGATGGGAGTATCTGAATCAGCCTCCACCTCAATCACCACAAAATCTGCAGAAATTTTCGAGTTTCCAACCAGGACTGAAACATCTTCTAGGATCCCTAGAGGATGTTTGATGCTTCGATCAGCAAGCTGCAGGGTCATCCTACTGGGTTTCAAGTCTCCAATCGATATTCTCTTAGAAAGGGACAGAGGAATTAAGTTGACACTTGCCCCTGAATCACACAAAGCTTTGTCAATTTTCAGAGTACCAACAATGCAAGGAATTGAAAAACTCCCTGGGTCCTTCCTCTTTGCTGGAAATTTCTGCAAGATGAGTGCACTGCACTTTTCGGCCATGGGAACCGTTTCAACATCCTCAATGGCTCTCCTCTTTGACATAAGATCCTTCAAAAACTTGGCATAGCTCAGCATCTCACTAATCACCTCTGTAAAAGGTACATTGATGCACACTTTTTCCAGCATCTCCACAAACTTTCGAAATTTAGTATCAAGCCTTGTGTTCTTGTAAACTTCGGGGTATGGAAGAGGAGGTATAAATGGCTGCAGTTTATTCTTTTCTTCCACCTTTTCCTTCTCTTTAGAGGTCTGTGGTTGTGGTTGAGCTGCTTCCGAACTCTCTCCTTCATCCTTTTCTACTGCAGGTTGGCGAACGGGGTCACTCTGCTGCAGTTTCTTGCCACTGCACAGGGTAACGATGTTGCACTGTCCCTTGGAATTTTCTTCAGTGTGACCTTGTAGCTGCCCCTAAATGTTCCTGAGCTATTGGGTATGTTGGGCTATCTTGTTATCAATGATTTTTGAGTGGGCCTTGATTTGCTGTACATCTTCCGCCAATTTATTTTGAGATTCCATGATAGCCTTGAGTATGCTCATCACGTCTTGCTGCTGGGGGGGTTTTGCTGCTGGTTTCTTTGGTAGCCTTGCTGCCCCTGATTATATGGTCAAGATTGCTGATAGTATTGATTGCCCTTTTTCTGGTATGGGACGATTGCCTATTGATATAGTGTGCCTCTTCGGTCATCAATTGTGGGCAATCTTAGATTAAATGAGCACCATTGCAGGCTTCGCATCTCATGACGGTTTCTTCCATAGATTTGACCATCAATTGATCGAATTTGCTGCCCATCTCCTTAATCTGGTGTTGCATGGCTAACATCCCCGCTTCGATTTTCTGAACAGTGTCCACCTGTAAGACACCAGGTGGGTTCCTATTGGTAGCTTCATCGGCCAAATTCTCCATCAATCGGCAAACTTCATTATAGGTTACAGCCAATAAATTCCCTCTGTAATAGAATTCAAAGTGGATTGTCCAGTAGGTGTCGCATGATCATAGAAAGTTTGCAATAATACCAACGGTCGAACAAAGTGATTGGGGCACCTTGCAATCAAATCCTGATACCTGTCCCATGCTTCCTTGAGAGACTCATCAGTGCTCTGCTAGAATCCTTGAATCTCCAACCGAAGTTTAGTTTGTTTGCCCGTTGGAAAATACTTCTTAAAAAATGCAACATCCATCTAAGTCCAAGAGGTGATGCTATTGGAAGGGAGGCTAGAAAGCCACTTTTCAGCCTTATCCCTCAATGAATACGGAAACAAGTGGAGCCACTTGGCATCAGCACTATAATCCTGAATCTTAACAGTGTCAAAATATTAGAGGAAATTGTGCAAGTGCTGGTGTGGGTCCTCCGATGGTGAGCCGCCTAAAGTTTTGTTCTCCACAAGTTGAATAAGGCTTGGTTTCAGTTCGTATTGAGCTACTATAATCTCCGGGTGGACTATAGGATAACTCCTGTTCTCAATCCCTCGGGCTAGTAACTTATTCGTGGGAACATTATTCAGCTCATCTTCATTGTCAGCCATTGGAATAGGAATAAGTATCAGTTCATCTTTTTCCTTTATTACTTTTGCAGTCGCAGAACTGTCTGATGGTGCGACACTGTCAGCTGCCGTTTCCAGATTTTGCATTTGAGATCTTAGAAGAGATTAGGGATCAGTAACAGAGATGAGTTCAGGGTTCTTGCTGCCAGTTCCTGAGCTCATATAACCTGAAACCTGAAATTCGGAAAAAAGAGGGTAAAACACAAACAAAAGCCTAATGAAATAAATCAGTAATTAATTATTCGACGCTAGTCCCCGGCAACGGCACTAAAACTTGATGCATAAAATCTGCAAGTGCACAGATCTAGGTAGCACACAAGGTCGTACCCACAGAGATTAGGCAAAATAATTAACCAACAGACTCACTCCTTTAGGCTAAAAAATGTAAAAGAAGTAACGATTTCAAGATTGTGATTTGAGATTATGATGAATAATAAAATAAACAGAGATAAGTTGCAAATAAAATGAAGAGATCAGATGATAGAAAGCCTAGATCAATTGGGGTTCACTACTCCTTCTTTTATGCCCTAATTATCCTCCAAATTCTGCTAACAGGATGACTCTGTTCCGTGTCCACGAACGGGGTGACACTGTTCGCTAAAAACGTACAACTTTCTATTTGTTTTCTTGATGGGTAACAACCTAGGGTGAAATTATTGACTTTTAGAGGTATAATTTCATCTCAGATGTCATTCTTACCACCGTCTTAGATCAAACCTATTCCTAAGAGCAATGATGTTTTGTGTTGTTACTAATTCCACAATAATCTATTACCTTTCAGTCTCTAGAATTAGGTTGATTTGTGTTTTTCCAGATTTAAACTTCTCCTGTCGGTACTTGATTTAAATCCTAAAGCAAGAACTAAAGATGGCCAGTCTCTAACTTTGAATAAAGCGCACACAAATCAATCAAGAACACGAATAAGAAGGAAAACAACAATGAAGGATTTGTTCATAATGCAAATCGAAACTTGGAAGAAAGAAAATAAAATAAGAGAGCTTCTTCTCCTCCTTGTTGCTGCTGTCGACAGTGATAGAAATCAGAGAAAAAAGGTGCTTTTTGCTGCAGCCGATGTGTCTTTTTATTATTCTGAAACCCTAGACTTTAATTCCTACAATCTAGCTAAGGTAACTAAAAAGTAGGAATTAATATCCTAGGAGTTCTTTTTTTTTTGGAGTAGAAAAGAGTCTTTTTATTTCCTTAGGAGAGACAGCAAGTCTGTGCGACATCATTAATTGGCCAACATGTAATCCTTTTGTCGCATGGATTATAATGCTCCAGATTCTAGTCTGCGGGTTTCAACTGTGTGATGTCCTTGAAAACGCAACGTCAATAAATCTTCACGAATTAGCTCCAAATTCTCCAGAATTCTTCAGAGTACTTCATTTCATCCAAAATCAAGCCATTTTGCAACAAAAGGTACCTAAAAGCATAAATTAATAAGTGGAAGCAAAACTAGTGGAAAATAAGCTAAAACTATAAATAACATGCATGATATTTATCTAAATGCTTGGCCAAAATGATATTTTATGCTCCAAATTAGTGTATGATTTGCACACATATCATTAAAAACCACTAGCTTCTTCTGGATTTACCTTAGTCAACATGGCAGATTCATCAAAGCTAACATCCCTACTGATAATAGTCTTCTTTGCCTCTAGACACCAAAGACGATATCCCTTCACTCCAGCATTAAGACCCATAAATAGAGCCTTCTTTGCTCGTGGATCTAACTTTGATTCATTCACATGATAGTATGCAGTGGAGCCAAACACACACAAAGAATCATAATCTGTAGTTGGTTTCCCAGACCGTACCTCCAAAGGGGTCTTGCCACCTAAAGCAGAATGTGGCAATCGATTAATAAGATGTTGAGCATACGTCACAGCCTCAGCCTAAAAATTTCTGCCTAGCCTAGCATTAGACAATATACAATGAACTTTCTCCACCAATGTCCTGTTCATACGCTCTGACACCTCGTTCTGTTGTGGTGTTTTTCTGACTGTGAAGTGCCGAACTATGCCACAATCTTGGCATATCTTCAAGAAAGGATCACTGGTATATTCTCCACCATTGTCTGTTCGGAGAACCTTAATTTTCTTTCCTGTCTGGTTCTCAACCTATGTTTTCCATTTAAGGAAAATCCTAAGCACTTCGTCCTTCTTCTTCATTGTAAACACCCACACTCTTCTGGAAAAATCGTCAACAAAAGTGACAAAATAGTGTCTACCTCCAAAAGATAGAGTCTTGGCAGGTCTCCACACATCTAAATGCACATAGTCTAAAATCCCCTTGGTATCATTGATAGCAGTGCCAAACTTCACTCTTCGTTGCTTTCCCAAAACACAATGCTCACAAAATTCCAATTTACAAGTCTTCGTACCTTTCAACAATCCCTGCTTGGCAAGAATATGCAAGAATTTTTCACCAACATGTCCCAAACTCATATGCCACAGCTTTGTTGCCCCTACATCCTTCTTGCTTCCAGAAGTTACTGCTGCAACTGCCCCAATTACTGTATTACCTTGGTAGTAATACAGTTTATTCTTCCTCAAACCTTTTAACATCACCAATGCTCCTGATGTTGCTTTAAGAATTCCATCTCGAATAGTGACAACTAGGCCTTTTGATTCTAAGGCCCCCAAAGAAATGAGATTCTTCTTCAACTCTGCAACATATCGAATATCTCTTAAAATTGTGGTGGATCCATCATGATTTTTCAACTTGATTGATCCTATCCCAGCTGTTTTATATGGATTGTCATTGCCCATGAAAATAACCCCACCATTGAGCTCTTCAAGGTCAAAGAACCATTGGTAGGTGCAACCAGAATCCAAAATCCACTCATTAACGTGTGATGTTGAAGGTGAAGCAACCAAAGAAGTATCTGGCTCTGCATCACTCTTGCATTCTGTAACATTTGCATCTTGTGGAGTCTTTCCCTTCTTTTTCAACTTCGGACAGTCTTTCTTCCAATGCCCTTTCTCATGACAAAATGCACACTCATCTTTGGCAACTTTGCTTTACGACATTATTCTTCCTCTTCTCCCTTTTGACTGGCCTTGCTGTCATCCTCTAGTCACTAAGGCTTCATCTGCTGCAGGTGCTTTGTTCTTCATTTTATCTTGTTGTCTCAACTCGTGACTATATAAAGCAGAACATACAGCCTCCAATGATACATTCTCCTTCCCATGAAGTAGCATAGTCTCCAGGTGCTCGAATTCATCGGGAAGAGAAGATAACAGCATCAAAGCCAAGTCTTCATCTTCAAATACTACGTCTAAATTGAACAGGTCTGCTATCAACTTTTTAAACAAAGTGATGTGTTCATTCATCGTAGAACCTGGTCGATACTCGAACTGGAACAATCTCTTCTTCATCAGAAGCTTATTTTGACCACTTTTCTTCAAGAAAGTGTCTCCTAATGCCTTCCACAGTTTGTATGCAGAAACTTCACTTTTTAATGCATATTTTTGCTTCCTGGACAAGCACGATCGAATTGTTCCGCACACCAACTTGTTTACGTCGGCCCACTCCTTGTCACTGATATCGTCAGGTTTCTCTTCTTCAATAGCAACATCAAGTCCCTGCTGAAATAGTAAGTCAAGGACCTCACACTGCTACATGCCAAAATGACTGGTACCGTCAAATATCTCCACAGCAAGCTTCGAACTAGATACTGGAATCCTCGAACATATGGATGTGGAAGCCATCTCTCCTGACTGTGTACTTGATGTAGCCTGTTTTGAACCTATTTTCGCCATTACAAAATCAGAAGATAGTATTCAACAATTACAAATAGCCCAAAAGACGAACCTTCGGCTCCGCTACCACTTGTTGGGGAAACTCGGGTAATTTCCCACAACTAGTGAATTGAACTGATTCGATAATTCCTAGAAAAAATGACCTAGCCTATCTCCTTAGACAGAATTATCATTTCAAGATAAGTCCCCAGGAAAGACTGGAGGAACAATGGTTCACTTAAAACCCAGCTTCCTAGACAAGACTCACTTCCATAGTATATTAATTCAAAACCTATACCCGATAAAGGCGGCTTAGCCGGCCAACAAATAAAACAAGGCAGCTTTGTCGACCAACAACGGGATAAGGCGGCTTAGCCGGCCAATGTTGAATACTAACAAATAAACAAATGCAAAAATTAGAGGCAGAATAGTAAAGAAAGAACACACTAAAAAATTGATAACGGAGTTCGGCCAATTTTGCCTACGTCTCCGGAGCACCACTAGAAAAGGACCTACTCTTTTTACTAGGAGAAGAGTATTTAGTATAATTGTTAGGATACAATGTACTCTAATTTTGGGATGATACAAAAGGAAGGTGAGAGGTCTTATTTATAGCTTTTCCAACCCCTCACTTCCACTTCCTAAGTAATGTGGGATACAAAACCACACCACTATTCACACTACTATGCAACACATACTATTCACAGCTGAACTGACCTCTCTCTTCATTCTCAGCAACACAACCTCATAAATTTTTCATTATTTTTGCATAGACATATACATGTATAACTTAATTTTAGGATTTAAAGTTTTCTGATTAGGTTGGTCTGCTGTAAGTGTTGTTCTCTATAACATGTTTAATTTGCGGACATTATGATCGATTTAATGGATTGTAGATTCTATTATGTTTCGTCTTGTGGTCTTCCTGTTATTTTCTTCAAGCCAGTCTGCTAGTCTTCATTTGATTTGTGTCTTTGTGGAAAAGCCGAATTAGAATTGAAGTTTCAGAGCTGCACATGCATAATTTTAAATGACCTCTCCCTTTCTTTACAGCAACACAACCGCATAAGGATCTTAATTATTTTTTCCTATATAGCCTTGATAGATCTTTTTTAGCGCAAAGCGTATATAGCTTAAGTTGGTCTGGTATACAGGGGCGGATATAGGGGGAGCAAGGGGGCCTAGGCTCGCCCTAGAATTTATTTTTATCTATATATGGTAATAATTTTCATAAATCAGTAGGTAGCTTGGTGGTTGGTTGCTTACATTATAAGTGGTTGGCCCGAGCTCGAGTCCTAGCAACGACTTGTTTTTCTCATTTTTTCCATTTTCACACATACAATACAAATCAGTCCCTATTAATCTAAAAAATAATAAATTTCGGCCCCCCTAAAATTTTTTCCTAGATCCGCCCCTGCTGGTATAATTGATAGGACTGACTAGTGTAAACTGTAGTGATAGAGAGAGCAAAGCTGCTATACATGCAACAACAAATCAGAGAGAGAGAGCAAAGCTGCTATACATGCAACAACAAATCAGAGAGTAGATACCTTACAAACTTAATTCTGCTAAGGCTTGAGTAGGGAGTCTAATTCCCCAAAGTATGCAACAACAAATCAGAGAGTAGATACCTTACAAACTTAATTCTGCTAAGGCTTGAGTAGGGAGTCTAATTCCCCAAAGTACACAAAGTGACTTAATGTCAGAGGGAAGGTTATAGCTGTTTAGAGTTTGCATGCTACAAAATCTCAATCTGAGGTCAGAATTTATATCAGCCAAAACTCTTGCAGGTGAGCGATTACACTTTGTAAAAAATCTTCGATTTCGTTCTCTCCAAATATGATATATGCACGCAAGATGCAAAATCATAGACTGAATTCCTTTCGTCTGTAGTTGAGAGATAGCCCATGGAAATTCAACACTCCAATTGCTGACAGACTTTGTAATAAGACAGGAAGAGAGGAGAGTGGACCAATTCTCAGTAGAGAAGGAACACTCAAAGAACAAGTGATCGCCAGACTCTGCAACTCCCCATGCTCTTAATCTGTCCCGAGTGTAAGGTGATTGAGGATAGCAAGCCATCCTATAAAACTATGCTTTGGAATAAAGTACGAGGACCATAAGTGTGAAGGCTCTCTCCCCGAAGTACCCACCAAACCCAGGTATTGTTACATCACTCCCTCCGCCCGATTAAATCCTTTACCATGCTGCAGCACTAGGGATTTGAACTCGGAACGTGATGCTTTTTATCCCCCTCAAGGAGAGCACCTTCACAATAAGAGCTTGAACCAAGGCAGTCGAGAGTTTTCCTGTGGGCCACATGCTGGCGGGTTAAACCCCAAGCACTTTTAACGGAAAAAAACTCCAGAAGCAGTTAAATTGAGTAATAAGAGATAGTGAAATTTTAACAATTCTTCCCTAAATTATATTTAAATTATTTATTTATCATAATTAAAATATGATTCTTCATATTTTTATTATTTTTAATTTAATTCTTTGTGATACATATAGTTTAAGTTGTAATATTAATAAAATTTTTGATAGCTCCATCCTTTTTATCTATTTAAATTTCTCTATATTTATTTTGTGGAATAAATTTCTTGTTTAAATATTTCAATAAACTTTTATTTTTCATTAAATTTTTATTACGTAATTTTTGCTACTTTTCTGCGAGAGACGACTTTTTTATAAAAAATTATTGTATATTAGTTATTCATATTATTTATTGTATTTATACCTATAAATTTAATTCATTTAAATATATATTATTTAATTAAATAAATTGTATAATTAACTTATATTTATTTATAATCATTTTTATACATTATTTCTTTTTTTACTTCTTGTGATAACTTAATTATAACATTTACTTTGAAACACCCCGACCAAAATTTACCCAACATACAGTATTTACCGAACAACAGTGCTGACATGTGGCACAGACAGTAAATACAACAGGAAAATCCGGCCCAACGGCCCAAAGAAAATATCATGTCACCTGACCTCGGGTACAACAGTATCAATAGCACAGCGGAAGCAATTTTAATAATTACAGCAATAGTAAGAATCAACTTGATGCAAACTATGGATCCAGATCCGTCAGAGGAGATGCCGCAGTCTGCCATGATGCATACCTGCACAAAGAACAACGTAGCCTGCCGATGGGGCAGGTGAGGGGTGAGATTCTGCATAATCTCACCGACACATAACCCATGATGAACATAGCAGATACTTAACAGTCAAGAGCACATCAATACGGCATACAAGTCGTGTTCAGAACGCAGAACCAATACAGTCACAAAGAACAATGCGAACTATGCAAATGTCCACCCCATCTACTATGCAATGCACTAATCACCCAACACCTCACAGACTGTACAATACTCTAGTGCCCGACCAGGACACCTCAACTCAACTACATATTGGGTAACCAACCCAGTCTCAACAGACTATACAACACTTAATCTAGTCCTGACAGACTATACTCAACAGAGGTTCCTCATCGTATGATAACATACCTTTACTATGCTTGTCGATCATCTAACCCGGTACTAAAACAAAACAATCTCAAAATCACGTGAGCCTCGCTCACCGGGTAGCTGGCAACCAGCACGGACCATACCCAATCAACATCACAAACCGGTCCCCGGGTAAAATCACAACACAACACGGCATCAGCAGTCACCACAGCAACTCGTAACCACAACAACAACAATTCTCATTAATCTCGATCTCTGGGTATCGACATACCCTTAGAAATAACAATCATCCAACCATCGACCATAGCCGACAACCAACATATCTCAATATCCGATCAAAAACGACAAGTGATACTCATCTGACAATTATCAAAAGAAACCGACAACAAACAAAGGACAATTGGCAACCGATGCCAACAACAATAGACCACTCACGACCAACGACAACAACTAACACCCACAAACCGGCAACGTATGCCGACCACGGTCAACCGACTAAACTTAGGACTAATAACCTCCCAGGGTATGATCATGAGACATCATGCAACTGAACATATCACATCACAGCCCATCAAAGCTATCTCAGCAAGGTACAAATCCTCACAACAAATATCAACAAATATCACAAAGATATGAACAACAATAAACCATAAGATGCAATGGAACCTATGTAGTTCCAAGACCAACCATCCCGGCTATCACGGGTGGAATGACGTATATGCAACCTCACCTGATACTCCTCGGAAGCCGACATCCGGTTAAGCCTTGATATTCCTATAATATAACAACAATAATCACTTATAATGCACAAACAAGATGATTATGCATGATGCCGGTTAACAGTTATTAGACGGCTTATCAATTCATTTTATTATTTCCATAATTATCTTATTCATTTTTGTTGAGATTACTAACAATCTATTTTCCATCTGATATACCAATCATGTTCAACTTAAATCAAAACCAAAACCGAGCGTCCAAGCCGATATCCCAACCCTTAGGCCGCTTATGACAATAAGGCATATATACGTACACTTATATGTAGTGCATATTTAAGATAATATATTTGTAAATAAATCAAGTTACAACCCATTAAATACCCACAGTCCATATGACGTAAATAATATTTCTTAAACATAATTATTCATAAAAATTCTATTTGTAATTAATTGAAGTTATGACCTATATATGTATATATATATTAGCTAGAAGAAATAACCGTTGTAAACGATATATACATTTAGTAACTCTTATATAATGGTAAGTACTTATATACATAAAACTATAATCATTAATTAAATAAAAATATAGTCTAGCTGAGACGCCCCAACCCGTATTTACCGTACACGGTAAACACGAGCCGGAACTGTGACATCCCAGCCCAACATGACTCAGCATACAGTGTAATCAACAAATATCCGGGCTCAACGGCCCATAATAAAATCAACAATAAAATATCATAAATGGCCCAATGGCCCAATAATAACAAAATAGTGCACAGCGGAAGACTTTCAACTCACATAAACACTGTATGCGACACATGCAAACTATGGATCCAAGCCCGTCCAAGGGAAACGTCAACAGCCTGTCTGGAATGCAATATACCTGAACCACAAATAACTCAACCTACGGGATGAAAGCCCGCAGGTGAGGGGTGAGTCCGAAGTGCCCACCGGGTAAACCCATAAGCAAATATACATATACATACACCGTAACTATTCCAAGTCACAACACAACAACTAACCAAGGTTCTCACGAACCTTAAATACACACTGGTGATTCTAGACACGCTATTCCAATTTTATTATCAGGGCCCCTATCACAAGTTAAATGATGGCCGTCGCCTGGTAGTCAAGCTAGCTAGCCCGTGGACCCCTCCCCGGTACCTCCACGTAATAACTGGCACAGACAGGGAGCAGGACCAACCACTAACTCTCCCCCAGTGCCCAAACAATAACAATAACTTGGTACAGACAGGGAGCAGGCACCAACCACTAACTCTCCCCCAGCACCATAATCTAAGACTACCATCTGGCTGTTCCAACATTTAACTGTGACTTACTAGATGTCTAAGTGTTTCCATTTTATTATTTTCTTTCCCCTCGACTAGTTACTACATTTCTATCATCCAACCATTATCTCATTATCCCGAGCAGGCTCGCAGCCTCTCCGCTCGTCTGGATAATATCCAATACCAAACTGTCATCACATAATAGTACCTCCGATACTCAACTCACACAATTCTACAGTCAACAACAGCAACAATCTCACTTATATCCACAAATCCCAACATCATCAATAATATCAACAACAATAATAATTACGCAACATCAACGGCAACAATTATCATCTTAATTCATCACACAACAGACAAAACACAGCCACAAAGAGTTATCCAAGCATATAACACAACAGCCACAAGGTTTCATACCAGCAATTGGCACATATAGCAACCAAACAGCAACTTGATATCACGGGATGTAAATAAATATTTACTTAACCTCACCTTAGCCGATTACTCAACTCTGGAAACATCGAACGGTCCAAAGCCGGTTCCTCAGGAACTGCTCGATATCATAACCTATACAACAAAACAATGCATACACATAAATGCACATATTCGGTACTCTATGATGCCAAACTGCGTAATAGCCCATCCCGGTTCTTATCCCTTATTATTTCCATTTACCGAAAATATTTACCATACGTATTTCCGAATATAATTTCGGTACCATACTTTAATTAAGACTCTCTTTTAAATATTTTAATAGAATAATTATACTTCATCTACCAAAATAATAACAATATAATTTTCCTAGAATTTATATCATATATATGTATTTTCCCAGAATTATTTCCATAAAATATATTTCTTGCCAAAATATATTTACCAAATATTATTATATTAAATAACCATATTTCCCATAATTATAGTCATATAAACTTATTTTTTTTCCGGTATTAAATACGAATTTATTAATATACATATATATGTTTTCTAAAGACAAAATACGTTTCCATACCATTATATATTAACATAATAATTTATTTATTTGGAAATATTATTTGCGTTTACTACTTATATATTTCCAGAAATATTTCCGTAATTTAATTTTCAAAACATATTTTTCATATTTTATTTTTATTACTTATTATTATTATTTATTTATTTATTTGATTTTTCGGACTGGGCTAAGTGGTACAAGCCCAGCCCAGAACTTAATCCCCCAAAACATCCAAACCACATTAGCCCAAGCCCACATGCCCAAACCTAACCCATAACCCATAACCCAACTAAAGCCTAACAAACTAAACACCTAAACCTATAACCCATTCCCCACAAAAACCCAAGCCCACTACCAAATATTCAGCCCAAACCCAACAACCAACATCCATATCCATCAACCCAACCAAACCCTCAAACCCGCGGGTCAATCCGCGACCCGTACCATACAAACCGGGTCGTCAACAACCCCTGGATGGCTCACCTATGGCAGCGGCGGTGGCGCGGGATGAGGCGAGCAGCATGGCTGACGGGGCGAGGCGACGCTGGCACGGGAAGGAGGCGAAGATGACAGGCGGCGGTCGCGAAGGAGAGGTGCGGATCCGGCGGTGGCTTCGTCGGGCGTCGCGGTCGGTCGAGAGGCGTCGGTGATGTCCGTCAAGACGAATCGGTGCTGCGAAACGATCCGGCTGCAGACAGAGGCGGCGGCGACGCGTCTTCAGCGGCGGCCAGCATCGCGTGCGGGAGGAGGAGAAGCTAATGGCGGAAGAGGCGGCGTCGTCGGGTCGTTACCGGTGCTGCCGGTTTCGTCGCGGCGGTACCGCTGGCGGCTGACGAGCAAGGAGGAGAAGGAAGGAACAGGGCGGCAGGCGGCTTCGGCGATGGCGGCTCGTCTCGTTGGCAGCGACGGGAGGTGGTGCTGTCGGTGGGTGGTCGGCGTGTTGGGTTGGTGGTCTCGGCATGAAGGTGTGCTCGGGCGTGGAAAAGAAGAAGAAGAAGAGGAGGATGAAGAGTGTGATTGTGTTTGCAGGGAAAGGTAAGAAGAAAAAGAAGAAGCAGGGAAAGAGATAGGGTGGGGCGTTGCTCACGGGTGGAAAGGAAGAAGATGAAGAAGAAAAAAAAAAAGAAGGAAAGGACAAGGAAGAGAAAGAAGAAAAGAGGGTGGTGGAGGGGTCGGTTGGTCACGGGTGAAGAGGTGTGGGCGGCTGGAAGGAAGAAAAAGAAATGGAGAAGAAAAGAAAAAGAGAAAGAAAAAAGAGAAGGAGAAAGGAAGGAAAAGGAAGAAAAGAGAGAAGAAAAGTGGGGCCCACGTGGCCGGGAAAAACCGGGAGAGAGAAGAAATGTAGCCGGGAAAGAGGAAGAGAAAGGAGAGAGGAGGAAGAAGAGTGGCTCGGACAAGCCTCATATGGCCGGTCCGGATTCTCGCGTCGGAATCTCGTAGACGCAGGGATATTCCTGTCTTTCCGACAAATTCCATCCCGAGCCCAAAAATACAACTTGGGCTCGGAAAATCCGATTAATCCTCCTGAACGTCGTCCAAGTCTCGAAACTGAAAACCGAGGCTCGGTTAGTCAAGAAGATACTCCCGAGCGCGGGAAAATTCTTGGTTTCGAAAAACGACTACCGATTTACCTCGAATTAATTACCCGAGATTACTTCAACAGTAAATCACGGTAGAACAATTTCTACAGTCCCGGTAAAAATTCAAATTTTACCTGGGCTGTTACAGTCTACCCACCTTAAAAAGAATTTCGTCCCCGAAATTCCATCTTATCCGTGGGTCCTACCACGATAAGCTTCTGGCACACTCTGCCAGGTGTCCAACCTCAACATGAGATACCGCTTATACCCTTAAGCGACATCTGATCCGCTTATAAATACCAAACCTCACAGCTGAGACATTCACTCTCAGCCATGGACTCTCCACTTCGTTCTCGAACGACTTCAGACTCTGAGAACAACAGCTACATCGGCGGCAAGGCTTTCCCGACAAGCTCCGATGAAGAGGAACCTCCGAAGAAACGCTTCAAGACGAACATCGTCGGCCTTAAGGAGCATATGGTCGTCTCTCCAAGACGGCAGAAGAAACGCGCCAGTAAGGAAGAGCCTTCTACTGATAGGAAAGGCAAAGGAACGGCGCAGAGCAGCACTCCACTTCAGACACTTTCACAGCTGAACGCTCCCCTGAAGAAGGTCAGCTCTGCGGTGATGCAGATCGAAGTGGCGTGTATGGCACTCTCGTCCAACGTAGAAAACTTAAGGAAGCTTGTAAAGGATCTTGGGAAACAAGTAACTCCATAGAGAGTACTTCTTGTCTGTTGTAAAACCTTATTATGAAATTAATAAAATAAATTTCCTATTTAAATCAAAATTCTTGTTAAATTATGTAAACTCGTGCTAACAGAAGGTTAGAAAACATTTCAAGCAAAACAAAATCAACAATATGAATATAAAATCAAATATAAATAAACTAAAATTAAATCTCATTTAACAAGACCAAAATATAAAGAAGTTAAAACAAAAATATTTCATGATCGGCGTTCTAAATCGATCGTAGACATCCTCGATCCCGAGAAACGTGTCACGTACAACTAACGATGACGTCTGTTAA